>JAJIBD010006625.1:0-19041 GCA_021461705.1 Cryptotis parvus | reverse complement strand
TATGTAAATTGGACAGGAATGTGTATTTAGTTTTTCAAAATGGGGTTCTGTAAATATCTATTTAAAGCCAATTTGTTCAATTCTTCAGTAAGTCTGTTGTTTCGCTGCTGCTTTTTTGTCTGATTAATCTATCCAATATGTAAATGGGATATTAAAGTCTGCTACTACCATTGTGTCACATTCCATGTTTCTGTTCAGGTGTATATATTAGCAATTGATTTAAGAACTTTGAGGCCCTCTAATTACTGTGTATGTTAAGAGGTTCTCCTCATGTATTGACCCGTAATTATTATGTAATGTTCACCCCAGGCTCCTCCTACATCTTTAGTTTGACCCTATTTTTGCATGCTACTTTGTATACTGCTTAACATCACTTTTAGGCTTAGCTCTGTCTCTCTCATTTTAGTCATGAGAATCACAAGCTCTCTCTTCTTATTGTTTTCATTCTCCGTGTGAGGAAACAGGTTCAGGTCCAGATGGAAAAGCTGGTAACAGGAAACACATGCTAATAATAGTGATGGTGACAGCTGTGTTGATTCTGGGATTTGGACTCTACCTCTGGAAAACATATTGGAAAAGGAAGAAGATGGAGACTCAAAGAGGCAGGTGGCAATCCTCCTTCCATGCTAGACATCCCTATCTTTGAGACACTCATTCTTTTTTTTTTTTTTTTTGCTTTTTTGGGTCACACCCGGCAATGCTCATGGGTTTCTTCTTGGCTCTGCACTCAGGAATTACTCCTGGAGGTGCTCGGGGGACCATATGGGATGCCGAGGATCGAACCCGGGCTGGCATGGGCGGCCGCGTGCAAGGCAAACGCCCTACCCACTGGACTATTGCTCCAGCCCAACACTCATTCTTTTTTGTACTGCATTTTTTCTACTCAGGCAGCAACCTTGTAGAGGGTATGGTGGCTTGATTACATATTTGGGACTCATAACAAGAGGGAGAGTCCAGATTTCCCAATGCCTAGGTGCATTTTTAATCCTGCTTTTGACTCAGGTTCACAGATGCACACGCAGCATAGTGGAGGTGAAGATGGCATCCAATATGCAGATGTAATTTATCCAGAGAATCAGGAGAACCAGTATGAGGTAAGAGCTGTGAGCCCTGCTCAGTCTGGATACTCCAGTTTCTCCCTGCCTGGTTCTGAGCTTGTTCATGCATGCATGGCTCCACAAACTCTTTTACTATTTCTTTTATGTCCTATTTTGTTTTTGTTTTGCCACACCTAGTGGTGCTCAGAGCATGCTCCCAGATCTTTACTCAAGGGTCACTCCTGGTGGTGGGACTTGGGGGACATGAAGGGTGTTGGAATCCAACATGGGCAGCCATATGTAAGGCAAGCACTCTGCTCCAACTGCTGTTGCTCTGGCCCTCTTGAATTCTTTCTGGACAATCAACATCACTAAGAAAATTTCATGGGTCTCAGAACTGGGGTTACCAAGCAGGGCATAGGATGAGGTGAAGAGAGTTGGGAAGAACTAAAAATAACCAAAAAGGCAGTTGTGCTTTGATGTGTTTGGATGGTGCAGTGACTTAGTATGACAATGGTATAAATATCAACACTGTTCTAAGCTGTGTTATCTCAAGAAAAGAAAATTTAAAAAGTCCCTGGGGAAGTGCAGTGTTGCTCAATTCATATGTCATGCATGCCAGCAGCATTGACTCTATTGGGATCCCCTGGTTTCTTCTGGTGCCTTAGTTGCTCAGGAACTCTCTATCTTTCCTTTTCAGAGTATTGGTCAGAGACAGATGGAAAAACAAGAGTCCTACACCACTGTCTACAGTAAGGTCTGTACCCAAAGCCAGCTCACGAAGCTAACTTAATTGGAAGAGAAGTTGAAATTGCCACTCCTGATTACTTCCATTCTGAGCCTGAAACCAGCTGAGTGGTCTTCATCCAACCCTGGTCCAGCTCCTGCTGCTCCTTCTCAGGCTACAATGGCCAGGACCCAGTTGACTGTCTCCACCCCCACCTAGGACTTTCACCTTGCCTAGAGGGATTGGCTAGAGGTTTCCATGGTACAACGTGGAAGTTCCTGTTGGATGTGGTAGTGTGTGTGTATGTGTTTAAAGAAAATGTCATTTATATACCTCCAATGTATGAACTAAATGCACCTGTGTCAGATCTCTTCTTTCTGACAAACTGCTACCCTGAAACTTGCTCTTAACTGAGGTTCTCAAATCTACATTCCTATTTCAGGAACCGGATCTTTTACTACTTTAAATTCAGTCAAATCTCTTGTTTTACAGAGAATCAATTTGATGAACCAGAGAGGGCAATTGTCTATTTGTGAAAATAGCCTTAGATTGACAGATTCCTCCTGAATGATTTCTTCTCCATGTTCCTCCCTCCTATTTCTGTCTGCTTGACTCCTACCATTTTGCCCTTTCAGCTCACTGGTTTCATGGATTGTGTCTGGATTAAATGAATTTGGAAGCGGTCATTTCTACATTTGATTTTGTTGTTTTTGCCTTTCATTCACAATTGTGGGTGTTTGGGGTTATTTCTTACTCTGCTCTGGGGCCACTGCATTGGTGCCAGGAGGACTTTCAGGTGCAATCGGAGGAAGTCAGACTTCCTTCATGTAAAGCTTGTGACTCAGCCCATTGGTCTGTCTCTTGGTCCCTGTACTGATTATTTAAACACCTTGGTAGGGGCCGGAGCAATAGTCCAGAAGGTAGGGTGTTTGCCTTGCACGAGGCGGCCCATGCCGGCCCGGGTTCTATCCCTGGGCATCCCATATGGTCCCCTGGAGCACCGCCAGGAGTAATTCCTGAGTGCAGAGCCAGGAGAAACCCCTGAGCATTGCTGGGTGTGACCCAAAAAAAAAAAAAACACCTTGGTCATAACTAAGGACCTTGGCAGGGACCTTTCTGAATAGCTGCACTCGTCCTTGCTTTACTAACCTGGAGCTGAACTAAGACTGAGGTGGGCTGTGGGCTCCAAGACCAAGTAGATGCATCTGTCTCCATGAGATTCTGGAACATCTTCTTGTCACTCTCATCGGAGGCTCAGTATATGGACCCAGAGCAAAAGACTGCTGAGACTCTCAGCAGTCATTGGTAGGTCCACAGGTAAGCAGGGTGAACCCGACCCTCAGTAACCCCAATGACCCTGTCAGGTCTAGAGGTCAGAGGCTCCACACATTCTTCATCCTCACATTTTCTGAGTAATGACTGCAACCTGCAGAGAAGTGAGCGGCAGATTCCTGCTTGGTTCCCCTTCTAGCTGCATGCAGATCAACTGCTCTATATCTATCTAACCCCAGAAAGCAAGTTTCTGAGTAAAGGACTTTACTGTAGACAACAATGCTGGGTGCTGTCAGTGAGAGAGTGGGAAAGGGACCCACAATAAGGCTGTGCCTGACTCTCTTCCCCTCAGACTAAGCTGAAAACTGAGAGTAAGAAATGGCTTTCACTAAGCTCCTACTCATGGCTGGGCATAAATGTCCATCTGTCCAAGAGTGGTCAGATATCTGATCACCCACTGACCCCTTTCACCAGGAAAATAAAGATGGAACTTGGCGTTTGAAACCTATAACGGACCACATTTAGCCCGAGATGTTTATAAATATTGTCTGACTTTTGTAAGAACTTTCTGGGATAGGCACTACTTTTCCAGTTTTATGGGAAAGCTTCATATCCAACAATGTATGTCTTTTTTTTTTTTTTACTTTTTTGGGTCACCCCAGGCAATGCTCAGGAGTTACTCCTGGCTTTGCACTCAGAAATTACTCCTGGCGGTACTCGAGGGACCATATGGGATGCTGGAGATTGGACCAGGGTCAGTTTCTGGCAAGGCAAAGGCCCTACCCACTGTACTATTGCTCTGACCCCCTGTATTTCTTATTCAATGTTCCCCTGTATTTCTTATTCAATGTTTGCATAAAGCCATCCACCACATGTTCACTGAAGACCTTGGGGTCTGCTTGTTCAAGGCGACAGCCTCTCTTTGTTATTTTTTATGAAGTCTTATTTTTATGACTCACTTATACTAATTCTCAATAAACTCTTGATGCTAATTTATACAGCAGCTGTTGGTTGAAAGAGGCATTACTCCCAAGTGACAGTTTGAGCCATGGTAGCAGGTGGAGATGTGGGATGAGGGATCTTATAGCCTGGTGTAGCAAAAACTGTCAGAGAGGAGGTACAAAACTTTTGTCTGTTCGTTCCTCTCCATAAAACAGTATCATAAATTTCATGGTTTCCATCTTCAAATTGGTACACTCTGCATTATTATAACTTATTATAACTTCATGTTTTCTCATTTAGATCTTCAACAGTTCTGTGAGATGAAAATACTCATTGTGTAGATGGATAAAGGAGACCCATGATATCAGATACTTCACACATGTACTACTGAGTACAAGTGACAGCCGTGAGTTGGATGCACAGATAATAATTATTTCATTTAGAGGGAGAGAGATGCAGAGACAGAGAGAGAGATAGAGAGAAAGAAAGGAAACGGGGTACCTGCTATTGAGGCAGTCTGGGGGTGGGCGGGAAGGGGTGTGGGTACATTGGTGGTGGGAATGGGGCACTGGTGGAGGGATGGGTGCTGGAATATTGTATTACCAAGAACCAATAATGAACTTTGTAATTGTATGTCTCACGGTGGTATAATAAAATTAAAAAATAATTATTTCATTTATTTTGATCAATCTTGCCCTCAGTCACCATCTTCCATTGGGTTATCCCATCTAATGGTTCTCATTCTCCACTTTCCTCTCTTTCATGTCTATCTTCCACTAACAGATGCATCAATTTTATATTTATACCAAGAATGTTTGAGAGTTTCTTCATAAGCTCTCCAACTTTCACTCTTTCTGGTATGTATTTATTCTACATGTGAAGTTTCATCTCACTATTGCTTTGAATTGTTAATTACTAATAAATGATGTTGAATGTCTTTGTGTGTGTGCTGACCATTTGTGTATCTGATTTGGATTCTGCTCTTTTTCTATTATTCTCTCTCTTGCTCTGTTCCTGACATAGCAGTAAATCTGCTCTTGCTTAGCTCACCAGGAAATTACAGGTGGTTCATTCCAGTGGTCATTCTCAGTTGTCCTCTACTTAGAAGCAGCAGATTTATGTTTCCTGAAACACTCATTTCTCCAACATTTATTTCCAACACATCCCAGTCTGCAGATCTAGGATTCTCAAGTTTCCTTTACTCTTTGCACTATTGTCTTTCTGATGTTTTGATGTACATTAAATTCTTAGAAATTTTGAATGTTTGATTTATAGAACAAAAGGGACTTACAGATATGATTCTTCAATTAGAACCCACATTAGAATTTCCATCTGTTACTTGATACTTGTAATTTGTATATATGACAAACACTGCAGCTTGACACGCCTAAACTAAAACTGAGTTGACATTTCCCAACTTGAATTCTTCCACTTGTTACAGACACAAACCTTAATGTTATCCTTGATTTTATTTATTTACTTATCTATTTATTTATTTATCTGCTAATATCTATCTATCTATCTATCTATCTATCTATCTATCTATCTATCTATCTATCTATCTATCTATCTATCTATCTATCTATCTATCTATCTATCTAATATATCATCTATCATCTATCTATCTACTGCTTTTTTTTGGGTCACACCCCGCAATGCTCAGGGGTTACTCTTGGCTCTTCACTCAGGAATTACTCCTGTGGTGCTTGGGGAACCATATGGGATACTGGTGATTGAACCTGCATCGGCTGTAAGGCAAATGCTCTACCCATTGTGCTATCACTTCAGCCCCAGTTTTATCTTAATAACACAGATGGGGGGGAGCTGGAGCAACAGTACAGTGCATAGGGTGTTTCCCCTTTCATGTGGCATACCTAGGTTGATCCTTGGCATGGTCCCTGAGCACTGCCAGGAGTATGGTCCTTATGGTCCCTGAGCACTGCCAGGAGTAATTTCTGAGTGCAGAGCGAGGAATAACCCCTGAATATGGCTGAGTGTGACCCCAAAAGTCAAAATAAAATAATCACTTGTATCACTTGTCTTCCCGTTCATCGATATCCTCGAGCGGGCACTAGTAACATCTCCATACGTCCTGTCACATGCTAGTGTAGCCCAAGGGCATCTACTTGCTTCAGGAACATAAAGAGTCTCAAACCATTCCATCAGGTCATGGGAATGAGGACTATAATTGTTACTGGTATTTAGCATATCAAATACAACACGGGTAGCTTGCCAGGCTCTGCCGTGCAGGTGGGATACTTTTGTAGTCACCTCTAATCTCAAGCACTTATTGATGAAGTGCACGGCTGCTTGTGATCAGCTCTTCTGCTGGGTGGAGCTCTGACAAGTGGGGAGTCCGGATGTGGAAAATGGCAGCCCTCATGGTGTAGGGGTTCCGCTGGCTTCTTGTGAAGCTCTGCTGGGATGGGTCCAGGGCTAGAACCTGCCTTCCCTCCGAGGCACCTCGTGATCTGCTGGGCACAGGAAGAGCCGGTAGAAGCTCTGCCCCATGTATGTGAGTCTCTGGATCATTATACCTGGGCTGGGCTTGAAAAGATTGCTATAGGGAGGGTCTCTGACAAGCCCAGCTTGTGGTCAGCTCTTCTGCTGGGTGGAGCTCTGATGAGTGTATGCTGGTACATACACACAATGGAATATTACATAGCTTTTCCCACAGTTCAGGGACAAACTGGAGGCTTTCGTCCAAACTGGAGGCTTTTGTCCAAACTCCAAACTGGAGACAAATTCAAAGCTTTCATGGTGGAGAAGAGACGTTCCCTCGGAGACAAGCAGGACACTAACGCCACGGAGCGCTGGGCCAGTTTGGATTTGGGTGTCGGGTTTGGGTTCCCGCTTGCTGGGTTACTCCTCGCCTCCGTGTTGTTTGTAGTACAGCCTCATCAAAGCTCCTGGGTGGGTTCGGGACCCACGGAGAGCGCCGCCAGCCCCTCCCAGACGGCTCAGTATCCGGACAGAAGTTCTCTTCTTCCTCAGAGGCCGCTGGAGGAACAGATGAAAACTACCAGTCTGGCGCAGTTCCAAAAAGACTTTTAATAGTGCCAAAGCTCTACCACCACAATCCAATATAATGAAAGAACTCTAGCTCTGGTGAGAACTTAGACCATACAAGAGCACCCAAGTCTCCCACCAAAGAGAGAGGATCTCACCCGAGAGGAGTCCTACCCAAAAGAAGGGGAAAAGAAGGGGGAAAAAAAAAAAACAAAACAAAACAAAACAAAACAAAACAAAACAAAACAAAACAAAACAAAACAAAAAAAAAAACAAAACAAAACACACAGATGGGCTCTAAATTAGCAAGCCATCTCTTGAAACGAATGGGAATCCTCTCATATTTTGCTTGAAAAAATAATATGAAGGTCCAGGTTTCTTATAAAAACCTCATAAATGAGGGATATTTAGTCCTATATTAAGGCCCTTCCCTGCTGTGGATCTTCTTTCTCATCAATGTATTTTTTTCAATAAACCTGTTAATATTCTAACTCTGAGTCTGAGCACTTTTATAACTCAATTTTTTCATTCTTGAAACTATTGAAGAACCTGGGAAACATGGACGAACCTAACTTCTACATCATCTCCAATTCTCTTTAACAGCTTCAGTGATCTGGAATGGAGACTTTAATTTAGTATTTGAAGGTAAATTCCTGCCCCAACCCTCTCATCCTCACCATTGCTAGCCTTATATTGTGCTACTTTGGTAAATGTATGTATCAGTTCTAGAAATTGTTTTGTACATTACTTGAACATTTTAAATTTGCATTTTATATATTTTTAAAGTAAGGGTAAATTTCTTTTTTCGTTTTTATATTGAATCACAGTGAGATACACAATTACAAGGTTGTGCATGATTAGTTTCAGTTATATAAATTCCAACACCCATCCCTTTCCCATTACTGATATCCCCAGTTTCCCTCTCCACCACCTACCGCCCTGTGGCAGGCACTTTTTTTTTTAATCTCTCTTTCTTTCCTTGTGGGCATTATGGTTTGCAATACAGATACTGAAAGGTTATCATGTATATCCCATTAACCTACACTTGAACATTTTTCAATATAGAAAAACAGACAAATGATATTTTTAATAGAGGTAGTTTTTTTCTCAATATTAAGGAGGAAGCTTTTAAAAATTTTTTAATCATTAACCTCAAAGACCTCAAAGATAACCTCAAAGACCCTAACTCTCTCTCTTTCTCTCCCTTCTCTCTCTTTCTCTCCTTTTTGGGCATTATAGTTTGCAGCATAGATACTGAGAGGAGATAAGTGGTAGAGCACAGTTTTCATGTGCATGAGGGCCTGGGCTGGAAGCTCCTCATCCTGGTTCCTCCTCTTCCACCCAAACAAAAAAATCCCCAGGAAACTATAACTGATGTAGGTGGACCCCACTGGAGGCTTATGTGAGGCCTTAAGGGGAGAGAGATTGTCGCTTTCTTCCCAGCTGTCTCTGCCTTCTGGGACCTGCTGGGCAGGCTTAGGACTGATAAAGTCTGCAATGAGCTCCTGCATGGCATGGGCCTGAGCCCCACCAGCCCCATGAGGTGGCCGTCAAGCCACACCTGATGTCCGCTTGATCTTTAGGCACAGGAGTTAATCTCCACCACTGGAGAGTTCTCTGGGAGCCACGGACTCAGGCTGGAGCGAGGAATTGCTCTTTGCAGGAAAGGGAAGTCAGTCCTAGGCCTTACTCAGGGTTTCCTCAGGGTTCTTGTCTTTCTCGCAGAAAAAGAATTTTCAGGAGTTGAAGAACATTGAAATAAAACAGATTTTATTAAGGAGATTTTAGGATGGGGAAGGAGTAGGGAAAGAGAATAACACACTCAAGGGAGAGAGAGACCTCGGGCTGCTCCAGAGGCATAGCGAGCCCAGACTGATTTTCAAGGGGGGCTTTATCCCTTTGGGTTGGGATGCTCTGGAATCTTCTGCTGGGCCATCAAAGGTTGATGGGTGGGGGGGGGGCTAAGGGCTGTGTGGAAGAAGGTGGACTCAGCTTCCTCAGGGTCTATTGTTGGTTAATGGGTCTTATCAGGTATTCATTCCTGTTTCCAAAAGGTGACAGCCTAATGACAGGTCATTGCCATGCAGGGCCCTCCCTCTCTCTCCCCCGCCCACCCATCTGCCTGCCTACATCATAACCACCCTCAAATCCTAATAAAAGTAAAACCTCAAGCCAGTATTCTTCTACCTACCTATTACTTCTCTGTAGTCCAGGTATATTCTGATATTTTCAGGTTTTGTAAATAATAAATCTCAAAATTCAAAGTTTCCTGATAGATTTTGTTGAAGAGACTCTGTTTTGCAATCACAAGAACCATAAGGGTTGACCTAGTTATGACAAAAACTGGGTAAAGTGAGTATTAAACAAGGACATTGTTCTTGTTCCAAAGTGCCCTTTATTCACAGCCCTCTTGTTTCCTACTTGCCAGCTCTAGGTTTTGTATTGCAAATGAAAGACTGCTTCTCTGCTTCTATCCCTCAGATATACCTAAACAACACTCCAGGGTTCCACCCTTGTCCTGGGCAGGCCTATAACTCCCTCCCTCCCCCCAAGGCCCCCACACCATCAAGGGAGGTCCCTGGAAGGAAGAACTTGGTCTCACTTCATCGTTTTGGGATTAAAATCCATTACCTCATGTAACTCCCTCCCCCCAACTGTTTGTAAAATATCTGTCTCTAGCAGTTTCGGTGTGGGGTGGTGTGTGTGGTGTTAGATGGGGTGGGGAGTGAGTGGAGAGAGATTAAAATAAGAAGTCAAGACTTTCCAGAGGTTCTGGTCTTGTTCCTTTGTCCATTGGTTGGGGGAATGGTCTTTGGCCCTGAACGTGGCCATGGAACCCACCAAATTTCTCTATCTGTTGGTGAACCCTCTGAGCTCCAACATAAAACCT
Source organism: Cryptotis parvus (assembly GCA_021461705.1). Classification (NCBI taxonomy): domain Eukaryota; kingdom Metazoa; phylum Chordata; class Mammalia; order Eulipotyphla; family Soricidae; genus Cryptotis; species Cryptotis parvus. The sequence goes on along the minus strand of JAJIBD010006625.1, from coordinate 9,164 downwards.
AAATACAAGGACAAATACTTGAGTGCCGAGAACTGGATAAAGAAACTGAAAGAAGGCAGAAATCCCCCCTTTCCCAACCAGGGCATGCCTACTCATGGAAAGTTACCAATTTAGGGCCTGAGTGTCCTTTTCATCTTGAAGTAACCTTTTCATCCTGTTATCTAAAAAAGGCCCAGAACAAATTCCTGTTAGGGGTTAGTTGATGAGCCCCCCACCCCCCCCCCCCACCCCCCCACAGAACCTACTATCTGGCCTGAATTGCCTTAATTGCATTCCTGCACTTACGCATAGCCAGTTACTGCCCCATAATCCCACAAGTGTGTCTAGTCACACCAAATATAGAAAAGAAGTATTAAGTATGATCTGATTGGTAGGTGATGGTTACCTGGTACAAAGTGATTGGCTGCCTGCGAGCAGACCTTGATGTAATATTTTAAATCCATTGGATGGTTATGCATGGGCTTTTCTGTAGCGGCAGGAATTATCTCTTAAAAAGATCCTCCCTGGAAGGGCTCGGGGCTCTTAGCCGCTGACTGCTTGCGGTTATGCTATGAGCCCGGTATACTAGAATATTAATAAAAAACCCTTGCTTTTGCATAGGACCTGGTCTCTCAGAGTTTTCCTTGATAGGTGCAGCGTTCCGAAGCTCCCAGTCAGTCACCCCATCGGGTGGCCAACTCTTTCAAAACCATGGTACATCTGATGTAGGCAGGCAGACAGGGGGTCTCCAAGGCAAGGAAGTTTTACCCTAAGGCTATCCATATTCTCCTGTTTGGAAACTGGAACCAAGATTTGATAAGACCCTCAGTAAGCCTTGAGGAATCTGGATCAATTTGTCTCATCCCAGCTCCTAATCTGGTTACATTCCAGGACAGAAGACCAGCAGGAACAGAGGTCTAGAAAAGGAGATTTTCAAAGAGGACCACTCCCAAATTCTACTCCCCTTGGTAACAGCCCTAGCAAGGGACCTTACCCTAGGTTGAAGCCCTGTATGGTAGTAGCTTGGGGAGAAATCTATAAAAGCCAAGCCTTGACCAAAGGATGGAGTGCACATGTTGCCTGTGTGCATATGCTGCCTGAGCCCATGTGCTGCTTGAGCCCACGGGGCCGAGCACATGTGGTGCCTGAGCACGTGTGTTGCCCACATCTCCCTCTTGAGATGTGTACTCTCTCTCACTTTCCCTCCTCCCTTCCCTTTCCTAAAACCTCCTTAATAAAGCCTATTTTACTTCACTGCTCATCGACTCCTGAAAATTCTTTTCTGTGAGGAAGACAAGAACCCTGAGGAAACCCTGGGTAAGGCCTAGGGCTGACTAGCCTGCCCAGATGGTACAGGTGGCAGAGGCAACTGGTAAGAAAGCGACCATCTCTCTCCCCTTCTGGCCTCACATGAGTCACCCCTGAGGCTCCACTTATATCACATCTACACAATGGAATACATGCAGCTGTCAGGAAAAAAACGAAGTCATGAAATTTGTCTACAAATGGATGGACATGGAGATCATCATCCTTAGTGAAATCAGTCAGAAGAAAAAGGACAGATATAGAATGTCTGCATTCATTTGTGGGATATAAATATATACAAGTGTTCTACTAATTGTTGGAAATGGTAATGCCAGACTAGAACTGAGCATTAAATGTAGGCAAAGGGATTTACATCCCTAAATGTATGTATGGCAAGCCACAATGTGTAAGAGGAGAGAGAGAGAGAGAGAAAGAGAGAGGATTCTTTTTCCTTTTTGTAAAATATCCTTTGTTTTCCAGATTTCATATACCAATGTGATGTTTTAGTATCATCATAGATTGTTTTTTATTATAAATATACTCTGAGAGAGAGAGAGAGAGAGAAAACTCTGCTTATCCTTTGCTCAGGACAATGAGCTCTGCATAACCAATGAGGGTGGTGTATGTGATGGGAGGGACGGGGAGGAGTCAAACAGTCTCCTCCAGGGCCATGGATGCCTTAGGCAGCAGCTTGTTTCCCGTCCTGATTCTAATGCTCCAATTTAGCCTCATCCTTGGTGAGTAGCTGCACAAGTTTTGCTGCTCTGGGAGGGCCATGGCTAAAGGCCGAGGGGTGAAAGTTGTGTGGAAGTTTGTGTCCCTTGTGAAACTAATATCCTGATTCTTTAAGGTCTGTGAGGACTGAGGGGGACAAAAAGAGGTAAAGATTCTTGGATGCCTGAATGTTTCTTGGGATCAAAAATTCATCGTCAAGAAGCATGTTAGAACGAATAAGTACAGTTATCGCCAAAAAGCATATTAGGAATTAATCAGTGCAATTATCTGCTTGCTCTGTTGTGTTGCACTGCTGCCAGTCTATTTGTTTGACAAACTACACTCCACAGCCTCAGCATCTTGTCTTCATGCCCTTCTACTCCAAAGCCTCCTTCCTTCTTCTGCCCAGGCTGATGAGTGAGTGGAGGGCCAGAACCATCTTCTGCAGTCAGATCATTTGGGGACAGCTAAGAAGTGACATTGTCTGCGGAGGCTGAGAAGCAGGGATGTGAAGCCTTACCTACCATTGGGACCCAGCGGGTCACTAACAGATATTGGGATGTGGCATGTCCCCACCCTTTTGGGGTGTAAGGAATAATAATCTAAAGGAAACTGAGGTTTTAGGGTTAGGAAAGGTGAGGGATGCCCAGGAGTGACTAATTCAGAGTTAATTAACTCCTATATCACAAACGCATAGCCTTAACTATTTTCCTGGGTCTATACAAAAATCCTTTGTACTAGCATAAGAATATGTAAAGGGCATACAGGAAAGAGAGAAGCAAACTTTAATTTAAAATACAAAACCCAGGGCTGGCAATTAGGGAGACGGAGGGCTGTGACCAAAGGGTAACGTAACACCTACGGTGACATTTAGGTGTGATTACCCACTGTTTCCATGCTAGCGAGGCTGGACTGGCGGGGTCCCCAAAACCTCTACTTTTGGGGATCTCTTGTCAGATCTACTGTGTCAAAAGTTCTAGTTCCGTTCCCTATTGTCTCTAAAATATTGGACAAATTCATCCTATATACCCTGGGGCAAGTGGCTTTCCCTTTCTGACATTTAGAGAGGTCATCCATAAAATAAATGCATGCAATAATACCTTGATATATATAGTAATAGCTATTATATGGGAGAGTAAATAAAATCTTGCAAGCCCCAACCATTTTCTGCCACAGGAAGACGAATTACTTATGAAGGGAGGTTTATATGAAACAAATAGACTCTGCTGAAGACAAAAACAAGTTTCTTTGTCTTGTAATTGGGTTTTATCATGATCCAGCAGTTTAAAAGCAGAAAGATAGAAAGAAAGAGAGAGAGAGAGAGAGAAAAACAAACCACTTTTCCTTTGAAAGTAGGATTGGTGATAAAAGCAGAAAATCTCCTTTGTACTCCTGCCTTCACTATTTAAAACTTAAGAGGAGCACTGTGGGCCCTTTTTAAAGCTCATAATGTAGGCAAAACAGGAACAGATGAAGATAATAAAAAATGTAGAGCGTTAAGCATGAAATGTGGTCATTCTCACAGGGTTTTATTAAGCAAATAAAGATAAGGAAATTATATTCTAGACGTTGAAATTTTCCTACCCAACTATCACATTTGCTTCTTTCTCTCTCTCTCTCTCTCTCTCTCTCTCTCTCTTTTAAATGACACCCGGTGATGCTCAGGGGTTACTCCTGGCTCTGCACTTGGGAATTACTCCTGGTGGTGCTGGGGACCATGTGAACCTGGGTCAGCCACATGCAAGGCAAGTGAGTCTCAGGCTGTTAGTGCTCTCTTTATTCTGATCCTCCCACCACAGCCTCATGCATGGACCTGTCACCACTTGATTAATTGTACAAAATTACTTCTGCTATTACCTCTCTTATAACTTCTGCACTTCCCCTTTATTTAAAGGAAATTACTTTTCTCATGACTTTTGTTCTTCCCTCCCTCCCTGAGCCCCAAGGAAAGATTTTTCGCTTGTGTGTCTCAATAGGAAAACAAGTACATTTGATGGTGCCTTTGCCTGTCTTTCCATTTTTTATTTTTTACACAACAAATATCATTTATCAGTTATGTTTATAGAATCTGTGTGGTCACTGAGCTTGGGAGATCTTCTGTTTTTTTTTTAAATTATTTTTTCCCTTTCTGTTCCTCCTCTTCCTCCTTTAAAAATAATTGGGGAGGGGGCAGACCTATTGTGTGCTTCAGGTGGCTTCAGGGTCTTTTCCTGACTCAGTGCTTAGGTGTGATAACTTTCAGTGCTTGGAGGGACCATATGTAGTGCCAGAGATTTTAGTTAGCATCTTCAGAGTCAAGTGTCTTAAATCCTATTCTATCTCTCCAACACTAAGTTCCTTTTCTTGAGAGTCATCTACATTTAGGCTGGCTCATCTGTCCCAGAGAATTTCTACTACTCTGCCAACGTAACACTTGTTATGTTGTCAGGGGTAGTGTGAAATGTGTCTACAAAGTTAGCTTTTCCTCTGATACAGATATGGTTGCCCAACAACGAGAGAGAGGTCCAGAAGTTCATCAGAGAAATGTAGGTGTTCCTGCTCTAACAATCTACTTAGCCTCACCTGAATTAGCACCAGATTTTTAAAAGCTGTACTCAGGCACCTAGAAACCCATATGGCCTTCCCACAGGGTGGGGGCTTGCAGGGAGGAGGCTGACTCCTAACCACACACAGTGTGTTCTTCATCTCTTAAACACTAATAAACAGAAATCCTTTCCTGGAAACATATCTTGGCCTTAAGTGGATCCAGATGGTGTGGTTTATGATTAAAGATTCTAAATTAATTGGTTTTATGCCTTTTTTTAAAGAAAAGAAAATGAAACATTTAAATGATTTGTCACTATAATATCATATTTAATTTTAGTTCCTTAAGTGTTTGCAAGGGAAAATTTATAGATGTATATTTGCATGTGACTCAGATACACGGGGCAGAGCTACTACCGGTTCTCCCTGTGCTCAGCTGATCTTGAGGCATCTGGGAGGGAAGGTGGGTTCTAGCCCTGGCCCACGATCCCAATAGAGTCTTGCAAGAAGCCAGAGGAACCCCCACTCCATGAGGGCAATCATTCTCAACATCCGATTCCATAGCTCATCAGAGCTTCACCCAAGAGAAAAGCCGATCTCCTCCTCCTTTCATCAGTAAACGCACAAGATGAGAGCCTACTACTGAGAGTATACCTCCTGCATGGCAGAGCCTGGCAAGCTACCTGAGTTGTATTTGATATGCCAAAAACCAGTAACAATTATAGACTTCATTCCCATGACCTGAAGGAATGGTTTGAGGCTCTTCATGTTCCTTGGGCTACACTAGCATGTGACAGGACATATGGAGATGCTACTGGTGCCCGCTTGAGCAAATTGATGAGCAACGGGAAGACAAGTGTTAAAAGTGATATTTTCATGTATACCCAAGGCTGGCCCAGGATGTGTTGGTCTAGGATAGGTAGAATAAAGATACTGCTACAATCACACTACTTTTAGCCTTTCAGTTATTATTAGATTTGATTCAGTTCTTGTTTGTTGTACGGATTTCAGAAAGATACTAGGAAATGCAGCCAGAAACCTGATTTGTATAAATTGTGGCACCAACTTTTCTTTAATAATTGTTTTCAGTATTTTTGTTAGTTGGAGCTCTGTTCATAGTAAAGACTCTTTTTTAAAAATTTTTTTTATTATACCACCATGAGACATACAATTACAAAGGTGTTCATAATTGGTTCTTGGTAATACAGTATTCCAGCACCCATCCCTCCACCAGTGCCCCATTTCCACCAGTAATGTACCCCACCCCCTCCTGCCCACCCCAGGCTGCCTCAATAGCAGGTAGCCCTGTTTCCTCTCTTTCTCTCTGTCTCTCTCTCTGTCTCTGTATTTCTCTCCCTCTTCTTTTACACATTGTGGCTAGCCCTCCAGATATTTAGAGTTTATCACTTAAGTCTCTTTGTGTATATTCAATGGTGAGTTTTTTCCCACACTTAGTAAAACACTGGTATCTATTTATATCCTATTAATGAATGCAGTCATTCTATATCTGTCCTTTTCCTTCTGACTAATTTCACTTAGCATGATAGTCTCCATGTCCATCCATAGTAAAGACTCGTTTTTGGAGAACCTGTAGGAAAGGCTTAATAAATTTTAATAAAAATGAAATAAAATGAGAGAGAGGAAAAAAGGAAGGAAGGGGGCCAGAGCGATCAGTACAGTGGGTAGGGCACTTGCCTTGCACTCGGCTGACCCAGGTTCGATCACCAGCATCCCATATGTTCCCCTGAGCACCACCAGAAGTAGTTCCTGAGTGCAGAGCTAGGAGTAACCCCTGAGCATTGCTGGGTGTGACCAAAAAAAAAATAAAGAAGGAAGGGAGAAAAAGCAGGACAGAGGGAGAAGGACAGAAAGGAAGTGAGATATTTGGCAGACACACAGTTGTGGCTTCACTGCTGTGAAGTATTTACAGCATTGATGCATTTTTTTGCAGTGTTGATGCAATTATCCTGTGGAAATCCCCTCTTTCCTGCTGTTTCCCTGAACCCAAGCTGATTGTCTGCTTTTCTAAAGTGTTTTGTTTCTTGGAGAAACCCCATCTGAATCTTTGTCACCAGCACATAGCACAGTCTATAATCTCCAATATTTCTCCAATATTTCAAAAACTCTCCCTTGTCAGGGATCTGCTGGAGTCCCCAACAATATCAGGAAACAAGTTCCCTTCTACCTCTGAAGTTAGCAGGGAATGGATCAAAACCCAGAGTCCAGCCCGGTTCTTAAAGACTTACTAAAACAAGCTCCACAGCTATAATCCAAAATAATGGGATTCCTTATATCTCTAGCTCTTGATCAGAACTTAGACCATGCATGAGGGGCCAAGTCTCCCACCAAAGTAGATCATTGTACCTCAAGTTAGACCCCTTATCTATCCAAACTTAATCCTATCTTCAGGGAGGGTCATGCCAGTAGAGATCAACAAGTCACCTTCTAGGAGTAGAGGCTGACACTTGCTTTGGTCTAAACAAATGATTATGCTAGGGACAAGTCCCTTTCTCTAAACTTATCTCTTATGTCAAAACATTGGAGAAAGTGAGAGAGCTGGTATAAAGAAATACAACTCAATGGATGTATATTCATGGGGAGAAAAACACCATAATTTCATGGGTTTCATGTAATCTAGATGGTACCCACAAGGTCCACCTGTTTTCTGTTCTGTACCAAGGTGATTCTGAGTGTCTTGTCCTCTGTCTACTGAAAGGGTTATGCTTGCCCGCTTGAGGACAAACTAGCATGGACCTTCCTTAATCTTAAATGATAGTCTTCTGGTAAGTTCTCACCGTCCCACGCTGGGACCAGTGGGTATAAAGAGGAGCTGTGCCCAATCTAGATAACATTGAAATCATAGTAGATATAGTAATGTTTTAGAAGTTACTGAGTCAAAATGACTCTTATAACTGCCACACCTTCCATCAGTGTTTACACAGAAGAGAGATCTCATTAAGCTTGAACTATGGCTTAAGAACATGTAAATAGGGGCCAGAGCATAGCCCAGTGGGTAGCGGCGTTTGCCTTGAACACAGATTCGATCCCCAGCTTCCCATATGGTCCCCCGAGCACCGCCAGGAGTGATTCCTGAGTGCAGAGCCAGGAGAAACCCCTGAGCATCGCCCGTGTGACCCAAAAAAGCAAAAAAAAAAAAAAAAAGACCATGTAAATAGCTTAAACTGTAAGTGGATTAAACAGCAAAGCTCCCAAGCTAGCTAGGCCTCATCATCTAACACTCACTTGAAAATATAAGTTCCCAAAGAGGAAGTTTAAAAATATCAAAAAAACACTTTTTTAAAGAATACATTTAAAAAATTAAAAGATACAAATTGGGCCACCTGCCCCTCAAGGTGTTGCAGGCGTGGCTGTGGTGCCCGGCTGTGTTGACAGGTGGCAGACAGGAGATAGGCTTGTCTACACCCCCAGGGCTCTGCCCTGTGGGCCCTGGATGGTGGATGATCTGACATAGGTAGAACAGTGAGCAACTGCGCAAGAGGCTTAGGTAACAAAGTAGGCTAGGACCAGGTGCTTCCCAGGATCTTTCACATCTGTACAACATAATGATCATTGTAGTTGTAACAAACTGGGGAGGTTGATGGGGAATGAGGAACTATAATGTCACATTAGAAATCACTACTGAATATACACATAGATAATTGCATCATAAACCGTAAGGGAAGTCACAAGGGGTAGGAGAAGAGAGAGAAATACAGAAACAGAAACAGAGATAGAGAGAAAGATGAGATACTCAGATGCACGGGGGAGAACTGCCATCCGCTCTCCCCTAGCCCAGCTGACCATAAGGCTCCCAGGAGGCAAGATGGGTTTTGGAAGTGGGCCCATCACTTCTGAAGGGCCTCGGAAGCAGCCAGATGAGACTCTCTCAACCATAATAGCCTCCATTTTCATGGTCTGAAACCCACAGCTCATCAGAACCCACGCAAGAGAGATGCTGATCTCAAGACCAGCTCAGAGCAGCCGAGTTCGAGCCCACGTAGGCAGCTCTTGGAGGTGGAAGTCATTGGGTGTTCCTGGAGATGGAGCTGGGGTCCCCATTCCCCTCTGACCCATCCCTGGAAACCTGGTGGCCCCCTCCCATGAACTGCCTCTGGGCTCTTCCATGATACAGAGACTCAGAAGCATGGGGAGAGCTGCCATCCAGCTCTCCCCTCGCTCAGCTGACCATGAGGCTCCCAGGAGGCAAGACGGGTTTGGGGATTGGTCCCATCACCTCTGCAGGGCCTCGGAAGCAGCTGGATGAGACTCGCTCACCATAATAGCCACCATTTTTGTGGTCCAGACCTGGTACATCAAACTAATCATGTTCTAGAATATATTACAATCTACAATGTAAGAAAGGGAAGCAAGAAGGAGAGAGAGAGAGAGAGAGAGAGAGAGAGAGAGAGAGAGAGAGAGAGAGAGAGAGAGAGAGAGATAAAGAACCTGCCATGGATGGAGGCAGACTGGGGGAAGGGGGAGGGAGGTGGGGACACTGGTGATGGGAGATGGGCGGGGTGGAGGAATGGATGTTGGAACACTGCAGAACCAAAATTCAAACATGAACATCTTGTAATTGTATATCTAATAGTGGTATAGTAAAATATTAAAAAATGTTAACAAAAATAAATAAAAGATGGGGC
>JAJIBD010006624.1:0-25983 GCA_021461705.1 Cryptotis parvus | reverse complement strand
TTCTAATGTCTTCAGCTGTGTAGTCAGGTTATTTATGTGGGCACTTTCTTGTTTCCTGATGAATGCTTGCAGAGCTATAAACTTCCCTCTTAACACGGCTTTTTGCCGTGTCCCTGAAGTTCTTATAGTTGGTGTCTTCATTTACATTTGTTTCCCGAAATCTTTGCATTTCCTGTTTGATTTCTTCTATGACCCATTTGTTGTTCAGCAGTGAGCTGTTCAGTTTCCAGGTGTTTGGTTGGACTCCCTTTCTGTGTATGGTTAACTTCCATTTTCAGTGCATCATGGTCTGAAAAGATAGCTGACACAATTTCTATCTTTTTAATTTTATTGAGGTATGCTTTGTGGCTCAGCATGTGGTCTATCTTGGAGAATGTTCCATGTGCACTAGAGAAAAATGTGTATTGAGCTTTTTAGGCATGAAAAGCCCTGTATATATCCGCTAGCTCTCTTTCTTCCATTTCTTCCTTCAGGGCCAATATTTCTTTGGTGAGTTTCAGTCTTGTTAATCTATCCATCGTTGATAGAGCAGTGTTGAAGTCTCCAACTATTATTGTGCTACTGCTAATGTCTTCTTTTGAGCTCTCTTAGCAGTTGCTTTATGTATTTGCTCGCCCTTCCTTGGGTGCATATATGTTTAGTAGTGTAATTTCTTTTGGTGTACATACCCCTTAATTAATAAGAAAAGGCCTTTGTTAAAATAAACATTATCTTGAAGGAGGTTCTGTTTCAAAGAAAGAATAATTTAAAGTCTAATAATGTTGGCATAAGAAGGCAGATGTTTGTTTATTTTAGGGAGGAAAAGTTTTGATTTCTATCATTTTAAAAATAACTAAAATTTACTAATGTTAATGATAAATTAATTGTTAAGAATACTGCTATTGACATTTAGAATTATTAATATCTAGACATCAGTTTCTTTATCTGTAATATGAAATAATTTCATAAATAAATATAAGACATATGGCTGTTGGATGACAGGTTTACTGGTCTGGGAGCTTTGCTGTTTTACCCACTCACAGCTTAATCTACTTACATGCTCTTAAGCCAAGGTTCATTCTAATGAGATCTCTCTTCTATGTAAACACTGATAGAGTGTGTGACAATTACAAAAGTCACCTTGACTCTGAATAACTTCTGACCTATGCATCTACTAAGACTTCTATGTTATCTAGATTGGGCACAGCTCCTCTTTACACCCCCTGCACCCAGTGTAGGACAGTTAGAATTACCAGGAGACTACCACCCTGGCTATGTTGAGACTATCTTTAAGATTATAGGAAGTATCATACAAGTTTGCCCTCACACATGTGAGTGTAACCCTTTCAGTATATGGAGAACAAGATACTCAGAATCACCCTGGTGCAGATAATAAATAAGAAGGACCTTGTGGGTACCATCTAGATTACATGAAGCCCATGTAATTAAATTAAATATATTACTTTATATCAGCTCCCTGTCTCTCTGCAGTGTTTTACATAAGAGATAATCTAAGAGGAAGGGAATAGTCCTTGGCATAATCCTTTGTTTATACCTGTAATAGGGTGTGGCACTGCCTTTCTACAATCTGTTTAGGGTTCTTTGTTGACAGGACACTCCCTGTCACAGGATTACTTTGATTTATATAAGGGGACTGACTTGAGGCCCCTGGCCCTTTTTCCTGCTCCTTCTTTTGGGTAGGACTCCTTTCGGGTGAGATCTTCTCTCTTTGGTTGGAGACTTGGGCTCTCTTGCATGGTCTAAGTTCTGACCAGAGCTAAAGTTCTTTCATTATATTACATTGCGGTGTTAGAGCTTTTGTACTATTAAAAGCCTTTTTGTAACTGTGCCAGACTCGTGAGTTTTCATCCGTTCCCCATCAGGCTCGGAGGTAGAAGAGAACTTCTGACCTGATACTGTCGGGGACCCCAGCCGCATCCCCGACAAATGGCAAATAAAATTTTATATGAAATCAAAATGTTATATAAAGTTATATTTGAGGTAAGTGAATAGACATGAATTTGATGCTAATATTTGACAAAAGAAAGCCTGGTCCTTTCTTTAAAAAAAAAAATTGAACCTCAACCAGAATAAAGTCTCTCAATAACATCACTAATAGCATTTGTGTCTAAAAAAATTCTTGCAGGGGAACAACTATGTTATGCTTTATAGTATGTTTCATAAACTCTATGAACTCTACTATTATCTCATGCACCAAAAATGCTTCCAGATATTGCTCATGTCCTGGTGGAGACACACTGCACTTGGCAATAACCAACTGAGATTTATTTTTGAATTCATAAAAATAATTTCAAATCCCTTTAAGAGTCTACAATGTTTTCATAGCACATTATGACATGCCCCAAAAATGTAGTATATTACTTGACTGGTGATAGTTTTGCTTTGTACAAATATGTTATGTCCATATGGCGAATTCATTATTCATTCATGGTGATTTTGAATGAATTACTTTTTGTTTTTGTTTGAGGAGAGATCAGATGACTGGGGGTAATCTATCCAGATTTTTGCATTTTTTAATTTATGCACCACTCATTTAATGTTGAGTAGTGTAAAATCAATTTATTTAAAGATGTCTGTGCCTGTCCTTTCCACATTCTCATTTCAGCTCTTCTCTTTCAACCTAAAAATAGTAAAGTTGCAAGGCTTACTTAATGACAAGTCTTATAGGATAAAATATGCTTAGAATTATACTGTTTCTTCCACTATGGACTTGATTAGAATGGCCAAAAAAAAAACAAACAACTAAAATAATTCCATCTCTCTATAAATTCAATGTCCTGTTAAATAACCTGACAATTGCCTATCTGTGAATTCAAATATTTACAAAGATTGGATTTTTAAGAACACCTACCTAAGAAAGACATAAACAATAAATTCGATTTCCTTGAATAGTTAATTCACTCAATGACTCTCCAAAGTATAGAACAGCAATTTTACTTAGGTTTATTGACCAAATGAGAACATAAGATGTATCATAAGAAAAAGTACTTTCAGTTACTACTGTAGTATTTTTTATTACTGGAAACCAGAAGGAACACAGTTTTAGAAAATGAGGTAACACCCTACCCAATCACAAATGGGAGCTATTATGCAGTCTTCTGCAAAATGAAGCAGTCAGAGAAGCAAACTTCTAGAATGGAGCTTAGCATGGAGGAGGATTATTAGGAAGCACTCCTCAAATCAGATATAAAAAGGAGGGGAGGGAGAGAAGAAGAGGGAGAGGGTAATGGGCAAAGAGGAAAGGGAGAAGAGAAATTTGGCAGAGGAAGATATTTTTTTCAAGCCACAATTGGGGTCGTTTGATAGGAATAAGTCTTTCATAGCTTATAATTATTTGGGTGAGTAGACTGAGAAGTTACAACTCTATACTAAAGCACAGAACTTTTCAAAGGTGGTTCTTCTTAACTGAAGCAGCTCTGAAAGACACCTAACACTGAAAGCTAGATGTACGTGGCGCACACAACTTGAATAATACATTCTTCATTCCCAAAGAAGGTTTGGAGTGACAAGTCACAGAAATTACTGCTGCTATATGGATTTTTCCTTCATGTTTTTGTCAAAGTGCTTTAAAAAATGTAATTTAATAACCCCAAAGACCAGAATTCATATGTCCATGATGAATGTGATCTGTAAAATAAAGGCATAAGCACAAAATTTTATTTCTGAAAACATCAATGACTGTAGATCTCACCAACATTAAGCAGAAGGGGAAATTGAGGTATCAGGGGGTAAAGGATTTTATTCTGTGCCATGGTGTTGAATTCTGTAGGCCTGGGTCTTTATGCTCCAGCATGCTTTAACCTAGAAAATATCCTATAATGGTGCTTCATTCCTGCTTCCTAACCAAACTATTTCCTAGGATCATAGATCAAAAGGAGATATCTATAAATATCGGGGTAAATAATTAATATATAAAAACTCATAAATACTTGGAAAATAAACGTTCATATTTTCAAGACAAGCCTTAACAAATTTCCTTTATATCTGAAACTATAGTAATTATATCTATTCCTCACCCTCGAGAACATCATGTGATAATTAGAATGGGAAGGAATGGGAGTGAAGATAGATGGTCGGCAACTACACCACCTCACGCTTCGCTGATGGCATCGTTCTAATAATACCAAACATTAGCCAAGCGGCACAAATGCTGGCTGACTTCGACGGAGAATGTGGAAAGATAGGTCTACAGCTGAATCTAAAGAAAACCATGTTTATGAAAAATGAACTAGTTCCAGAGGCCCCATTCACTCTCAATGGAACAAACATCTCTGAATGCAGCAGTTATGTGTACCTAGGTGGAGAAATCAACATGATGAAAGACCTAAAACCTGAGCTGCGCAGAAGGAAGAGAGCGGCATGGAATGCCTTCAAAGGCATCGAAGAAATAGCTAAAAGAACAAAGAACCTCCGACTCTGGGCACATCTCTTTGACTCCACCATTCTCCCTGCATTAACATGCGCCTCAGAGACCTGGACCCTACGAAAGCAGGATGAGAATGCTATCCGGGTCTCCCAGAGAGGAATTGAAAGACCTATGCTTGGAATATCATGCCTCACTCAAGTGAGAAAAGGAATCCGGAGTTCTGACCTCCGTCACTCTTCCAGAGTCAGGGATGCTGTCTCGTTTTCCAAGGCATCGAAAATCAGATGGGCTGGACATGTAATGCTATTTGGAGACAACCTCTGGACTAGAGCTGTTACCGACTGGATCCCACGGGATGTCAAAAGATCACGTGGCCGCCCACCTAGAAGATGGTCAGACTTCCTTGTCAAGACCCTGAAGGAATGGTTTGAGGCTCTTCATATTCCTGAATCAATCAGATGCCACTGGGCTACATTGGCACGTGATAGGGTCCAGTGCAAATGGTACTGGTGCCCGCTAGAGCAAATCGATGAATAACGGGATTCAAGTGATCAAGTGATCTTTAACTTGTTACATAAAGAGATGTGTGTGGCATTAGGTAAATGCAAAGTTACTTCTCTTGGTTGCCTTGTGACATCAGTCAGAGAAATATCATGTATCACACTTTCAAGTTCATGTGCATTGTTCCATTCTTGGGTGATTCACTGATTAGTCATGCTGAAGCTATATTTAACTGGGTTATGGCAATGAAAGAGCGAAGTGAATTTGGTCAGAGTTTTTTCTCAAGGGTTGAAACTGTTTAAAAATTCTACTCTTGGAACTGTTTTCTGGCATTGAATAAATAGATTATTTAAGGCAACCAGGGATCTCTTGCAACGGAAGTATTATAAGGCGTCTTATTCCAGTCTAGTTTACCAAATTTAACCTTTACACATGTCTTTAGCCTCTAAAATCAGATCACTCAAGAAATTAAAGTATGTACAGTATGGCTGGTCTAACTTTCATAGAAGTGGAATTAAAATAAATTGAAAACAGCCTGGAGAGATATTACAGTGGGTAGGGTACTTGCTTGTATGTGCATGAGCCAGGTTTGATCCCCAGGACTCCAAATGGTCCCTAGCCTACAAGAGTGATCCCTAAACATAGAGCCAAGAGCAAGCCCTGAGTACCACTGGATGTCATTCCCCCGCTCCCCACCCTTCCGGAAGAAAATAATTACAGATGCCCTGAAATCAGAGATATGATCAATGGTGATCACCATTAGCTGCTATAAAGTTTCTGGATGAACCCATAGTAAAAGGTGAGATGTACATGAACTGACTTCTTAATTCCTATATCGGTCTTGTTAGCCATGTATAACTCATCAACCTGTAACTCCACTCTTAAGTAAAGCAACAATAGATGTTGGGTCTGCTGGACATTGCAGTAGCCCCATGACATCACACAGATATACATGCTCCCAGTAATTGTAATTATTATATCAAGCTTCACAGTAACCACTAAAGATGATACTAACTAGCCAAAGTGACAGGAATCTGATCAATTGACTCCAGAACATCTGATTCACTATGCAAATAAAATATATGGGAGGGGGAAGCTTGATTTCTGTTTTATCTTCAGAAAAAGTTGAGATCCACCGACTTTGACAATATGTAGCTTTTGAAAATATCAGGAATGTATTTAGTCTAAATCCTTTTTATTCAACATCTAAATTTGTATGAAAAATTTGGGGGTGCTACTTCAGTCAAACCTCATTTAGAAGGGATATTCATGGTTAAATTCCAAGGCAGGAGACATCTTACCTAAATGCCAAGGTCAATCATAGTTTTCAAGTTGAATGATGAGGTAATTTTTATGCTGACATCCTAGGTCAAAGACCATAGGGAACATGCCGAAGCAGAGTGTTAAGGTTGGCAGATTGTACACACTGAAATCACTTAAATCTGAGCTTCACAAATTCAGTCACTTACACTAATTATAGGGTTTCCCTTAGTGGGTGATGGTATTATAGACGGCCTTTATTCAGCACATCTTATAGATTCCTTTTTCTCTTTGATGATTCTTCCTTCTGGAGGTAAGAGAGAAAACAAAGCAAGTGCATCTGTTACTGACACTCCTCATCCTCTTAAGAATCTTTCCACAAGCCAGATTCAACTCTATTGAGTTTCAGCACATTCATTCAGCAGATAGGCTGACTAATTACATTTAGAAGGAGGGGTGAAGAAGGTGCATCTCAAAACTGATCCCTAATATCCCCCAGCCAGCTCTCTGGCAGCTATATTAGGAGGAAATTTAGTCAATTTGTACTATAAAGTCCTTAAATTCAACCTGTTTGAGATAATCGAAGCATGAGTAGAAGGAGATGAGCATTCTAATACTGACATCTTGATTCCCAGGAAGCCCAAGATTAATTCTAAATCCTAACATTCCATCTCAATTTAAGTCTGACTGTCTCTGTGAAAATACTTCCAGAATATTAAACCCCTCACTTCTTTGCAATAATGCATCATAAATACTCACATCCTCTTCAGTGACTTATAAGGCTACAACATGAATATTAGGATGTTTTCAGTGTTTTCAAATAAGCACAATCTAGAAAGTCTCCAGATTTTTTTCCCAATTCTATTCCCAAATCTCCATTATCTTTTGGGAAACCAGGGTTTTACATATGGAATGAGAAGGAAGGAACATATATAACAACAGGATACGTGTTCTCTAACATTCAACAATTCTAAATTTAAATCTACATAAAATCTATATATCACTTGTATCACTTGTCTTCCCGTTGTTCATCGATTTGCTCGAGCAGGCACCAGTAACTTCTCCATATGTCCTGTCACATGTTAGTGTAGCCCAAGGGTACCTGTTCGCTCCAGGAACATAAAGAACCTTAAACCATTCCATCAAGTCATTGGAATGAGTTCTATAATTATTACTGGTATTTGGCATATCAAATCTGACATGGGTAGCTTGCCAGGCTCTACCATGCGGGTAGAATAGTCTTGTAGTTGCTCTCAACAAATGCATGATTGATGAGCTGGGCTTGTGGTCAGCTTTTTTGCTGGGTAGAGCTCTGATGAGCTGTGGAGTCTGGATGTGGAAAATCGCTGCCCTCATGGTGTGGGGGTTCCTCTGGCTTCTTGCAAGGCTCTGCTGGAATGGCAGGCCAGGGATAGAACCCGCCTTCCCTCTCAGGAGTCTCGTGATCAGCTGGGCAAAAGGAGAACCGGTAGCAACTCTGTCCCCTGTATGTAAGTCTCTGGCACACCTGGGCTGGACTTGAAAAAGACTGCTGTAGGGTGGGACTCTGGCCGAATCGGGCTTGTAATGCTTCGGGTGGAGTTCTGACTAGCTGGGGAGTCCGGATGTGGAAAATGGCGGCCCCTCATGGTGTGGGGGTTGCTCTGGCTTCTTGCGAGGCTCTGCTGGAATGGCAGGCCAAGGCTAGAACCTGCCTTCCCTCCCTGGTGCCTTGTGATTAAAAATAATTTAAAAAAATTTGCTTTTTTTTGGAGGGGGCATACCATTTTATACTCAGGTCTTATTCCTGGCCTTTTGCTCTTCACTCAGAGATCACTACTGACAGTGCTTGGAGAACTATAAGGGAAGCCAGGGATTGACCCCTAGTAGGCCATGTGCAAGGGAGACACTCTACCCACTGTACTATCCTTCCAGTCACAGTAAGGCAGAGTTTTACATCTTAGAGTCATCCAGTTTCTCTGGTCTTCCCCTTTAACCCAGTTTCCCCAAAGTCCAATTCACCATCAGTTCTTGATTAAATTACTGCATTGCATGTCTAACTGATTAAAACAAGTTTATGAGTTTATCTATTCAAAATTTTTTTGCCTTTAACTCCTGAATAGTTGTTTCACCTCCTATGAAATCCCACTGCTATTAGGTTTCAAGTTGGAAGGCTTTCACTAACCTTTAAAGACCTGGTTTTATCTGGCACCAAGAATACTTAATTTTTGAACTCCCATTTGACCCAGCCATACCACTCCTGGGAATATACTCTGGGAAGCCAAAAATACGCAGTGGAAACACCATCCCTACTTTTATGTTCATAGCAGCATTATTCACAATAGCCAGAATCTGGAAGCAACCAGAGTGCCCGAGAATGGGATGACTGGGTAAAGAATCTTTGGTACATCTACACAATGGAATACTATGCAGCTGTTAGGAAAAATGAAGTTATAAAATTTGCCTGTAAATGGATGGACATGGAGAAGATTATGTTGAGTGAAATTAGCCAGAAGGAGAGAGACAGATACAGAATGACTGCATTTATTTGCATAACATAAATATATATGTACATATTATGATACCAATACCAAGGTCAAGTGAAACATGGATCAGGAGGTTTTGTCAAAGGTGGAAATTATCACAAACGTGTGGGAGTCAGAGGCTAGGTAAGACAGAAAATGGAACAGTGTGCTAACAATTGTTGAGGGTACTAATGCCAACCTAGAACTGAGCATTAAATACAGGCAAGAAGATATACATTCCAACCCTTTAATGTATGTTCTGTAATCCATAGTCTGGAAAGGAAGGAAAAGAGAAAGAGAGAGAAAGGGGAAGAAACGAAGAACCTGCCATGGAGGAGGGGCTGGGGAGGGGGGAGGGAACCGGGGGCGTTGGTGGTGGAAGATGGGCACGGGTGGAGGGATGGGTGCTGGAACACTGTATGACCAAAACCCAAAGATGAAGTTTTTAATTGCATATCTTTGTAAATGTATATCTCACAGTGGTATAATAAAATGCTTTAAAAAAGAACACAAGAACACTTAATTTTAACTTATTTCTGACATACTTAATTTTACTGCATTCCTCTCTAGCACTCTAAAATTGTTGGACTTCTGTCAGAACTTTCCCATAATCACCACAAAGCCTCCTCACTATAGGCCAACTCTAACTCCCAACTCTTACATTTACTTCATACTGTAATTGCCCCCACTGCAAGAGAGACACTTTGTAAATTATTTCTAGTAAATTAACATCTATACATCATATTGATTCAGTCAAATTATTGGAAGACAGGAAAAATACAATTTCTCTCAATTAAACCAATTCATAAGAATAATTCAAAGTCTTGAAGGAGCTCCATAATCCTCATTATAAGAAAAGGTAAGAAAAATAAATAAAAAACATAAATCATGGTGTTTTAATAAAATAAAAAATAAATGATTCAATAGAGAAGTCTGTACAGATAACTCAATGTTTTCTTCAAATTTATAAAACAATCTTATTTTATTGTTTTTGCTCTCTGTTTTGTTTTCCTTTGGACCAAACTTGTGATAATCAGGTTGCATTCCTGGCGCTACACTCAGCTCTTCACTCCTTGTGAAATCATATGGGATTAGAGAGAATGAATCAAGTCAGTCATGTGTAAAGTGTACAATCTACCTGCTATACTATCACTCTGACCCCATTAAATAAATGTCTTGTCAGTTTGTGTAATGTAAAGCAAATTATGTCTCCTTTCAATCTAGAGTAAATGAAGTAAATTATAACACATATTTCAATTTAATTCATGAATTCAAATTTATCATATTATTCCTCTTTCTATTGTGCAAGACTTTCATACCAAGAATTAATTATTTGTAGGCTCTTAACTCTTAAAGGATTAACTTTAAGAGTTAACTTTTAAAAAAGGTTAACTCTTTTTTTAATTTTTATTTTTACAATTACAAAGATATACAATTAAAAACTTCTATTTGGGTTTTGTTCATACAGTGTTCCGCCCCGCCCCAGTGCCATCTCCCACCACCAATGTCCGGTTCCCTCCCTCCCCCAGCCCTCCTCCATGAGTTCTTATTTTTTCCCTTTTCTTCTTCCTTCCTCCAGACTATGGATTACGAACATACAAGGTTGTCAGTGTTTTTGCCTCTATTTAATGCTCAGTTAGGTTGGCATAGTATCGACAATTGTTAGCACTGTTCATTTCTGTCTACAGCCCTGCCCAGGTGTTATTTCCATTAAAGGATTAACTCTTAACTCTTAAGGGTGACTTGACAGTTTATCACTATCATTCAGGATTTTAGGTAGAAGCAAGAAAAGGAAGCTAATTTCATTCAATTCTTCTCACCTTTCTTTTTTTTCTCCCTCAGTTCATTTTCAATAGTATAAATTCAGTTGGTGAGATGGACAAGGAAAGGAAAAAAGCAGAAATGGGGGCAGGATCAAAGGGTACAGAACAGTATGACAATGATAGTTGGAAATGGTCACGTTGGACAAGAACTGAGTGTTGAAAGTAGGTAAAGGTATACACATGATAACCTTTCAGTATCTGTATTGCAAACCACCATGCCCAAAGGGGGAGAGCAAGAGAAAAGAAAAGTGCCTTCCATAGAGGCAGGCTGTGGGGGAAGTGAGGGCTGTTCTGAGGGAAACTGGAGACATTGATGCTGGGAACTGTGCACTGGTGGACGGATGTACATTGGAACACTGTGTGGATGCGACCCAATAATCAACAAATTTGTAATAAGGTCTATCTCACAGTGATTCAAAGAAAAAGAAAATTAAAAAAATAACAGTGAACACTGAAATTATGTCATATAGACCTGAACATAATCCTTGTAAGCACTTCTTCTGTTTTCCCTTTATATTATCAAATATAACTAATATGATTACTCTGTTTTACTCATCATACTGTTGCAACATAACCTTCATAATGATACTTATACTTTCCAAGAGTGGATGTGCAGGGAATCTCTAAAGCAAGGCAAAATGTAAAATCAATGTATGTTAAACTAATTGTATAAGAGGGGAAATGAAGAAAGTTTTGTGATTAAGGTACCGTTTAGTGTTGGGGATTGAACCAGCACTTTTTGTTTTCTTTTTGGGTCACACAGGAATGCCGGGTTACTGGCCTGATCAGGTATCCTGCGGTGCTCAGGGGTATGGGGTGGCGGGGTTGCGGGCGGGGGGGCTGGCCCCTCAGGGCTTGCAAGAACAGCTTCTTGCATGAAAAACATACACTCAACCCCCTCTGAGCAATCTTCCCAGCCAAGAAAATTTAAGTTTCTATTGAAAATACATTTATCAAATAATGACAATTCATTATTTGAATTGTCAAATTCATGCCTCTGTTAGACAGAATTTTATGTAATTTGATTTCATATTTACAATATGAAATGACTAACTGACGAGTGTGCCTCTTTGCAAAGAATCATATCCATCTTAACACCTGTGGGCTCTTATAAGATCCAAATCGCTATGGAGAATTTGCATACTTCTGACAAAATGTGAAGGACACGCCTCGTCATTTTCACCCCAGCCTAGGACACCTCGTGGCGGGCGGGAGGTGGAGCCGGGTGGCGGCGCCCTCGGAGGGTCGGCGGCGGGAAGGCATGGCGGATATCGACAAACTCACATGGACAGCATCATCCAACGGCTGCTGGAAGTGAGAGGGGCCAAGCCTGGGAAGAATGTCCAGCTCAGGAGACTGAGATCAGAGGCCTGTGCCTGAAGTCTCGCGAGATCTTCCTCAGCCAGCCCATCTGCTAGAACTTCGAGCAGCACTCAAGATATGTGGTGATATCTGGTTGCTTCGACTTTTTGAGTATGGCGGTTTCCCTCAGAAAGCAACTACCTTCTGGGACTACGTGGACAGGGGCAAGCAGTCGCTGGAGACTATCTGCCTCCTCCTGGCTTTACAAGATCAAGTACCAAGAAATTTTTTCTTCTCAGAGGAAAATGAATGTGCCAGCTCAATAGGATTCGGATTCTTGACGAGTATAAAGAAGATACAACATTAAACTATGGAAAACTTTCAAGTTTTTTAACTGTTTCCAATGGTTCTGGGCGGAGATTTCTCTTATGGGGTTTCGCTGGTCTTCAGTTTGGTGATCGGCGTTTGCGGCCGTCGCAAGGTTTCTTGTGATCTTTGTGGTGTGACCGACTATCTACTGACACTTAGTAATTTAAAATTGTATGTGCAAAGGATAAAATTACTCTTTTGCACTTTTAAGAAACACTGTGGTATTTGTATAAAAAGGAAATAGGTTTTCTATTTTACCTACTCAAGACCCATGCTAAGAAAAACTGGCAAGCTGTGTTACCACCTCTATTATAGGGTGGTAACAAGCTTGCCGTTCATACCTTTTCCATATTGAGCATTTTGGATCCCTTTGTCTTTATCTATTAGTACATCATGTGTCTGAAAAAATTTCAGGTTAACATGCAATATATACAGAACACATAAAACTCAATAACTGGAAAAGCAAACCACCTAATTAACTAAAGGACAGAGGGTATGAATGGTCAGTTTTTAAGAAAGAAATACAGGTGACCAAAAGGGCATGAAAATACTTTCATAATCTCTTAATAGCACATTGCAAGTCAAAATAATGGTGAGAATAATACCAGTGAGAATGACTATTACACAAGTGAAAAAAAGACAATCAGTGCCAGAGAGGATGTGAAGACACAAATACTGTAGGGAAAATTTAAATTAGTATAGCCATTATGCAGATCAGTATAGAGATTCCTCAAAATATTAAAAGTATAAACTCCACATGAGTTGTTTTCCTCACTTCTGGGCATTATTTCCCATAAAACAAACACCGAATCTAAAGAGATAAATGCAAGCTCATTTCTACTGCAGAATTTATAGAAGTTGAGAGTAAAAAAAACTAAGAGCTTCATATATACTGTGAACTGTTAGTTAGCTGTAACATAAAGTCCTTCCACTTAAAAACAATGTCAATGAAACCGGAGTCATCATGGAAGTAAAATAAGCCAGATGGAGGAAAATAAATGGATTCACTTATTTGTGGGTTCTTACAGAAAACAAATAACAAGCTAAAAAATTAACTATGGACTTTATTTGCATTCAGAGAATTAATCCTAGAGGATATCACTTGAATCACTTGTCTTCCAGTTGTTCATCGATTTGCTAGAGTGGGCGCCAGTAACTTCTCTGTTCATCCATGTCAAGTGCTAGTGTAGCCCAAGGGCATCAGCTCGTTCCAGGAACACAAAGAACCTCAAACCATTCCTTCAGGTCATGGGAATGAGGTCTATCATTGTTACTGTTTTTGGCTTATTGATATGACATGGAGCTTGCCAAGCTCTGCCATGTGGGGATACTCTGAGAGAATACTCTTGATAATAGGTAGGCTCTCAGATTTTGCATTTACTGATGTACCACAGCCACAAAGTGGCCTAGAAGATATACTTATTTGAAATTAGTGTATAGGTGAAAGTTGAGGCAAAAGTAGAGGCAAGGATCAGGATCGTTTAAGGTAAAAAATTTCTAATGGGCTCCATATATTCACAGTGACAGAGAATCAGACCATAAAGACAGGGAGATACTTGCTGGTTTAACTATCACATACGCCACTTGGACAAAACAACACATGCACAAGCCTGTAGAGATGGTACAATAGGCGGAGCGTTTTCCTAGCACCTAGTCAACCTGTTACAAGTTTAACCCTCAATACCCTCAAATAGTCCTGAGCATAGCCAGCAGGATGCCCCTGAGCACAGAGCCAACAGTAGGCCCTGAGAACCGCTGTGTGCCCTGAAACAAACAAAAACCATGTGCACAAAAAACTTGGAACTGTCTTAGCAATATGAGCGTTAGTATGTTATGTGTAGTTTTCCATCTTCTACTCTTTACTGTATTTTTTTCAGACTATAAATATTTTTTCAGTGCTAAGTTTTACATTACTGGTTTTGGCATATTGAATATGCCAAAGATCCTTCGTGAGCTGTATTACGGATTCACCACCAGGATCTCACCATTCTACAAAGAAGTGTTCATTGATGTCAAAAGAGGGGTTCGGCAGGGTGATACCATTTCTCCAAAACTCTTCATCAGTGCCACCCTCAAGAACATCATGCGACAATTAGAATGAGAAGGAATGGGAGTGAAGATAGATGGTCGGCAACTACACCACCTCTGCTTCGCTGATGACATCGTTCTAATAACACCAAACATTAGCCAAGCGGCACAAATGCTGGCTGACTTCGACCAAGAATGTGGAAAAATAGGTCTACAGCTGAATCTAAAGAAAACTATGTTTATGAAAAATGAACTAGTTCCAGAGGCCCCATTCACTCTCAATGGAACAAACATCTCTGAAGGCAGCAGTTGTGTGTACCTAGGCCGAGAAGTCAACATGATGAACGACCTAAAACCTGAGCTGCGCAGGAGGAAGAGAGCGGCATGGATATCCTTCAATGGCATCGAAGAAATAGCTAAAAAGACAAAGACCCTCCGACTCCAGGCACATCTCTTCAACTTCACCATTCTCCCTCCATTAACATATGCCTCAGAGACCTGGGCCCTAAGAAAGCAGGTTGAGAATGCTATTCGGTCTCCCAAAGAGAAATCGGAAGAGCTATGCTTGGAATATCATGCCTCACTCAAGTGAAAGAAGGAATCGGGGCTCCGACCTCTGTCGCTGTTCCAGTGACAGGGACACTGTCTCGTTTGCCAAAGCATCGAAAATCAGATGGGCTGGACATGTAATGTGACTTGGCGATGACCGCTGGACTAGAGCCCTTACCGACTGGATCCCACAGGACGTCAAAAGATCACGTGGCTGCCCACCTACAAGATGGTCAGACTTCTTCCTCAAGACCCTGAACGAACGGTTAGAGGCTCTTTGTATTCCTGAAGCAACCAGATGCCATTGGACTACACTGGCACGTGATAGAGTCAAATGGAAATATTACTGGCGCCCGCTCAAGCAAATTGATGTATAACGGGATGTCAAGTGATCAAGTGATCAAGCTTTACATGCTGTATCACATTCAAAAAATATTTAAGAGTTTTATAATCTTAAATATGCTGTATTTTAATAGAAGTCTATAATATTCCCCAGATAATAAGCTTAACATTTTAAAATAAAGGAGTGATTTATCCAAGAGGATAATAAATATTACATTTTAGTTACATAACTGAAATATTACTTAAATATTAAACTTACCTAGAATAAGATCTTTGATATAAAATCATACTTATACTTGCTCTGAACACTTAATCCAGACTGACAGATAACTGATTTTTTTTGAGTTTTCAAGATTGAAATTCTTTAACAAATATTTATTAGTGATTTCTAGGTACAAGATTCAGAACCAAGGGAAGATAAACTTCATTTGACTGTATGCCATTAAAATTTTTAATATCCCATAATGAAGAGTAATGCAGTTTTAATGGAACTCTATATCTTTAGTGATTATGGATGCAGGAGCTATGTTGTATAAATATCCTAATGATAAAAAAATGTTAATATGCAACTTATTAAGAAAATTCCAAGAAGAATACTTGAATATTTTTGTTTAATAGAATATCAAACATGTTTTTTAATCAAGTATTACCAAACATTTGTTTATCCTTTGTCTCACAACCATTATTTATTATCCCAGAAGTAATAACTTAGGGAATATTCTTCTATAATAAGTAATGTAGTCTGACATGATTAGTGTGGCATTAAATAGAAGTCCTGGGGTATAGTTTGATGTCCAAAATGGTGCAACTCCACATATAATTATTATGGTACTCAAGTAATTGTGAATGATCTCATGCATTATATAAGAGTTTGTGGTTAAAGCAATATATATATAATTTTGTTTTAAAATCACTGTATAACTGTCTTCCTATTGTTCATCGATTTGCTTGAGTGGGCACTAGAAACATCTCCATTAGTCCTGTCCTGTCACAAGCAGAGTGCAACCCAAGCGCATCTACTTGCTACAGGGAAAGGAGGAGCCCAAAACCATTCTTCAGGTTATGGAACTGAGGTCCATAATAGTTACTAGTCTTTGGCATAATAAGTAAATAAAACATGGTGGCTTGTCAGGCTTTACCATGTAGGTGATATAGTCTCAGTAGAAGGCTCTCAACCCGAGCATTTACTGATAAAACTTAAAGGGGGAAGATCAGGTTTTCTCTTGCATGGAGCTCTGAGGAACTATGGAGTCTGGATGTTGAGAATGACTAACTGCATGATGTGTGGTTTGCTCTGGCTTCTTGCCAGGCTTACTGGTATCAGTTAAAACATGTTTATAACTGTTTACTATGTATAAATGTGAAAGAAATTGGGAAGAACCTTATGCAAAATTCAGTACCCTATAAAAATATTGCACGGCAGCTTTGCGGCCGCACACCAAGAAACATGTGGGTCTGGTGTGTGTGTGTCTCTCTCTTTCTGGGAAACTGGCAAGGAGGCAGAGGAAAGGGCAGGGCCCAAAACTCCACTTCAAGTCCGGCCAGCATGGTCTCTCCCCGCTCATGAGAGCAAACCCTGGAGCAATGTTGGACACGGCCAGGGGATGGCTGTGCCCCTTACAGGGAGGTTGGCTCCATGGGTTGCTTCCACATGGGGCTGGCCGAGCAAGCGCAGCTGTGGGTCTCAAGATAAAATTAATGTATAATTTTTTGGCACCAGAATGTATCCTGAATCCTGATGAATCTGGACTGAGGATAATGGAGAAGAGGAGAGGCAAAGTGGGAAGAATGGGGAGGGAAAACAAAGTGATCTGGTGACTGGAATAGCATTTATTAGCTATAATCATTTATTTGTATACTTGGAAATATACTTAGGACTAGAATACAAAGATAACAGAGAAGCCAGGTTTCCAGCCTCTGATATAATTCACTTTTTTTTTACCTAGCATAAACACAGACAAGAAACTCTGGTTCCTTACTGTAATTATCCTTTCATATAAAACTGGAAATTGCCAATGAGTAACACACCTAGGTTTTATATATATGTTGTTTTAAAGGTATATATATATAGTTATTGTTATTGTATATTAACAATAAAATATTGTTATTGTTATAAAAATAACAATATACTATTTTGCTACAGTATATATTGTTATTGTATATATTTATTGTTATATATTATATTGTTTTAAAGGCATATATATGATCTTAAAAGGCATATATATTATCTTCACCAGCTGCTTTAAATGTATTATCATATATATGATAATACATTTGTTCTTCAAATGTATCCTGGAAAGTTGGCTAAAATTGTTTTATTTTAATTATTATTTATAATAAAACTAATTTTTAAAAAAATTGAATAGTAGTATGTCGGGGAGCTCCGCTGGGGTCCCCGACAGTGCCGGGAAGCGAGTTCCCTTCTACCTCCGAAGCTGGCGAGGAATGGATGAAAACTCAGGAATCTGATGCAGTTTTTAAAGGCTTTACTTATCACAGGTTCAGGCATACAAATCAGCAAAAGGAAAAGCCCGGTGCTTAGGATTCCAGGCTAGAACCCCAGCCACATGTAGGCCAAGATGGCGGCCACCACGTGTAAAGGCCTTGTAAAAGGAGAAGAAGACAAGACTTCCAAGAAGGGTGAGCGCTCACAAAGAGAGAGCCCACAAAGAAGCGCGGGAGAAAGGAAACAGGCTAGTTTTATACCCCTGCCACTCAGACCTTCCTCCCACTGTTATGGAAAGCAGGGAGGGTCAAATGCCCTTAGGTAATCCCTCCCTGCACCTCACCTAGGCCCTTTAGTATGCTAATGTTTTGAGCCAAGATCTGCCTGGAAATGCCTTTATAGGGTAGAGAAGGGGGTTTCTGAGATGGCATGTCTCTGTTCCAAAGACTAATACTAATGTCAGTTAAATATTTCTCCAAGCCTTCACAAGTCTCTTCTACTTCATTGTAGTTTTATATTTTAGTTGCCTTTGAGTATATCAGGGAGCCATGCTTGTTTGCTTGGAAGCAAACAGCATTTCTCTCTGGTCTAATTACTTAGGGGTCCAGCGTGGCCAGGCTAATATGCTGGTAAGATCTAGCTAGTCCCACGATGATTGTGGTAGCTTGGGAGAATATTTATACCAGCTAGTACAGCATACATGGTCAGATAAACTGCCACATTTAGACTACCCCCTTTATCTACGAAGTGATTTGCAGGAGGTAATCCAGAGCAGATGCAGCGGCCCTTAGGAGTCCTGCAACAGTAGTATACATGATTGGTGCCCAAAAATTCCTATATACTACAGACCTCTCACCTTCTTAATGTTGTTAGTCTTATGTTGACAGAAATCTCATATATTTTGTGTTTACTGTATATCTTGATGATACTATTTTCCTTAAACTTTATATATTCTCCTACTCTTGTGTTCTTCATAGTACTTAAGCACACAAAATCCACTGCAAAAATTGCCAGAATGAGTTCATGTACAGTGATTGAGCTGAAGGTACAATTTTTAGTAATTAATTACAGAAAGTTGAAAGTCACAGAAAAACATTGCTTCCTAAAACTATACGGACATTCCTCCAAAGACTAGAAATTGAGCTCCCATTTGACTCAGCAATACTACCCCTGGGAGTATAACCTGGGAATCCAAAAACACACAGCAGAAACACCATCTGCACTTTTATTTCATAGTAGCACTATTCACAATAGCCAGAATCTGGAAAAAACAGAGTGCCCAAGAACTGATGACTGGATAAAGAAATTAAAATGAAGTTATGAAATTTGCCTATAAATGGGTGGACATGGAGAGGGTCATGTTGAGTGAAATTAGCCAGAAGGAGAAAGACAGATGCATTTATTTGCATGACATATATATATATATATATATATATATATATATATATATATATAACCAAGGTCAGGAAAAACATGGATCAGGAGGTCTTGTCAAAAGTGGAATCTACCACAAACGGGTGGGAGTTGAGGTTAGGTAAGACAGAGAAGGGAACAGTGTGCTAATAATTGTCGAAAGGGATACCAGCCTAGAACTGAATATTGAATACAGGCAAAAAGATACACATGATAACCTCTAAATGTATGTATTATAATCCACAATGTGTAAGAAAAGGAAGAGAGAGAGAAAGAGAGAAAAGAGATAAAGAACCTGGCATAGAGGCAGGCTGGGGGGAGAGGGGAGGGAATCGAGGATATGGTTGGTGGAAATGGGCACTAGTGGAGCGATGGGTGCTGGAACACTGTATGGCGAAATCCAAACATGAACATCTTTGTAATTGTATATTTCATGGTGGTATAATAAAATATTAAGAAATTTTATAAATATTGCTTCCTAGTCAGATAGGTCCATTCCACCATAGCTATGAGTTAAGAACAAAACTACAGTACTGAAGCTGTTAAAGTGTCTGCTTCATTGAAAATTACTAAACCACAAAAGTTTGAGAAAGACCTATATCAGATACAGAGAAACTTCTAATGACCTGATGGGTCAGACACAGAAGCTTATGCTAATCTTCACCATGACAATTACCAGCAAATGAAAGCATTTGTGCTATTTATTGAGACCAAAATTTGTACCTAATTAAGATGTTATATTTCAAGCTCTAGGTGGCTTTAAATAGCAAGGATCAGAGGTAGAGAGATAATAGAGCAGGTAGGGTGCTTGCCTTACATGTCACTGGCCAGGGTTTGATCCCTAGGATCCCATATCATCTTCTGAGCACTATTAAGACTAATATCTGAGTGCAGAGCTAGGAATAAGCCCTGAACTTCACCAAGTGTGGCCCCAAAACAAACAAAGAGAAGAATAGTTATTGATTACTTAATAATAAGGTGGTGAATCTAAATCTGCTGATACAAAGACAACTGTAAACATTTTGGAAATTTTTTTTTTGCTTTTTGGGTCACACCCGGCAATGCTCAGGGTTACTCCTGGCTCTGCACTCAGGAATCACTCCTGGCGGTGATCGGGGGACCATATGGGATGCTGGGGATCGAACCTGGGCCGGCACAGGCCGGCCACATGCAAGGCAAGCGCCCCTACCCGCTGGACTATTGCTCCGGCCCCTCATTTTGGAAATTCTTGATAAGCAGCTGGTGAAGAAAAATTACTTGGTAGAGAAAACCTATAATATGCATGAAATAACCTATCCTGAACATAGATGCTTGAAAGAATTTTCTTCTCTAAGAGGCCAGATCAATGCCAGGATTAAAAGCTTTTAAAAACAGTATAACTGTCTTGCTTGAGGATACTCTTTCAGGCTACAGTAAAGCCTCTGGTGATCTGGGGCACAGAGGGCCCCAAGACCTTAAAAATATTGATAAATGTTTTTATCAGAGCAGTAAGAAGTCATGGATAATCCTGCTTCTATTCCAAGATGCTCTTCAGAGTTGCTATGCCAGCTAAAATGGAGTAGCACTATTTGACAATGACATACCTTTTGAGAGTGTGGTTATTGTGGGTAATGCTCCCCGAGAATCTGTTTTTTTATTGGTGATTTTTATCTTGATGCCAAAATAATGCTTCAACCTACAATACGACATCTTGGATCCAGCTCACTGATCAAGGCATTACACAGATTTCTTTAGGGCCTACGACAGTCGGAGGGCTTTTACCCAGATAATCATTACAGTGAAAAAGGCACTGATGCAATTCTGTGAAGATTAAAGTATTTATGATGACTGTATGGGTTTGGGCTGTAGACACCAAGAAGTAAAATAGTGGCATCTGGAAGATACTCAATAGGTTAGTTCAAACTGTTCAAGGATTTACCAACTTTGAAAAGTTGAAAATGCATCATTTACTTTCTGACTTTCATATAATATTGAACATGCCTAAGAGAAATGTTTCTCAGAATGTGAGGCCATTACTAACTGATAACCATAAACCAAAGTTACTTATCATGGTTTACATGATTAAGTTCTGTCGTAAAGACACACTAAGGTGATAACCCATGAGTCATGCACTTGTATAATCCTGCCCTATGAGTGAAACAGAAACTGACTTGCTTCTAACCAACAGAATCTAGCGATATAAGGGCAGTCATTCCATAATTACATGATATTATACAGGACTATGTCCTATTTTGCAGGCATGAAATGTGCTTTGGCTAGACCTTAAGAAGTGATTATGTTATATGAGAGCATGCGTTAGGACAATATATCAGGAAACCGTGGATCACACCTTAAAGTTTCAAGTGATCCTTTTAATAAGAAAATAGGAACCTCTGTCTTGAAATATAGTAAACTGAAATCTATCAACAACTAATTGAGCTAGATCTAGAAAAATAATATTCTGGTTAACATCATGAGTACAGCCTTGTAAGACAAAGACCCTGATTTAAGGTCCAAGTTAAGCCATGTCCAGACTTATTATCCATGGAAACTATGAAGTACTAAATGTATGTTGTTTTAGTCTCTCATTTTGTAGATATTTGTTATACAGTAATAGAAAAATACCATGTATTTACTAGTTCCTTTACCATTTTCCCTCACTTTCAACCCTTATATCACTTTATTTTTTTAATATTTCATTATACCACTGTGAGATATACAGTTACTAAGACTCACAGTCATGGGGCAGAGCTGCTACTGGCTCTCACTGTTCCCAACTGCTCTTGAGGTGCCCAGGAGGGATGGTAGGTTCTAGCCCTGGCCCACCACCCCAGCAGAGCCTCACAAGCCAGACGACCCCCCCACTCCATGAGGACCTCCATTTTCCACATCCGGACTTCCCCCTCGTCAGAACTCCACCCAGCAGACCAGCCTATCACAGCCCAGCTCGCGTGGCTGCTTAAATGCTGGATTTTGAGATGACTACAAGAGTATGCTATCCACACAGCAGAGCCTGGCAAGCTACCCGTGTCGTATTTGATATGCCAGATACCAGTAACAATTATAGACCTCATTCCCATGACCTGATGGAATGATTTGAGGCTCTTTATGTTCCTGGAGCAAGCAGGTGCCCTTGGGCTCTACTTGCATGATACAGGACATATGGAGATGTTACTGGTGCTCGCTCTAGCAAATCCACGATGAACAGGAAGACAGTGAAGATGTTCATAAGATATTCATATTTGTCAACCCTTATATCACTTTAATCTCGACACTCAGCCTCATTTCAGGGATATGCAATATCCTCTGGGTACACGTTCATACTCAGCCTATGGCTGGCCTATATTGTTGGCCCTTAATCATGACTTTCTATGTCAGACTCATCTGTTTTTCTGGCTACCCTGTCTCAAAATGTTTCCCTTAACCCATTGCAGTTTAAAAATTAGATTGGGGCCAGAGATAGTAAAGGAGTAAAGGCACTGCCTATACGTAACTGTTGAGTTCGATACATCTCATTTGGTCCTGCAAGCACTGCCAAGAATGTCCCCTGAACACAGAGCCAGGAGTAAGTCCAGATCACTACAGTGTGTGCCCCCAAAAAGACCAAACTAGGGGCCGGAGCGATAGCCCAGCGGGTAGGGCGTTTGCCTTGCACGAGGCCGGCCTGCCGCCCGGGTTCAATTCCCGGCATCCCATATGGTCCCCGAGCACCGCCAGGAGTAATTCCTGAGTGCAGAGCCAGGAGTAACCCCTGAGCATTGCCGGGTGTGACCCAAAAACCAAAAAAAAAAAAGACAAAACTAAATAAATTAAATTATTTTACAGTCCAGCATGCTCCTTCAGGTGTTGCAAGTGTGGCTGCAGTGCCCTGCTGCTTTGGCAGGTGGCAGACAGGAGACAGGCTTGTCTATACCCCCAGGACTGAGCCCTGTGGGCCCTGGATGGTTGATGGTCTGACATAGAGAAAGACTGAGCCCCCAGGACAAACCCAGAGCCACGGCAGAGCCTGGCAAGCTATCCGTGGTGTATTCGATATGCCAAAAAACAGTAACAATAATGGACATCATTCCCAATGAATGGAGATGTTACTGACGCCCGCTCAAGCAAATTGATGAACAACGGGAGACAAGTGATCTTATGGTATTCATCAAAGATTGAATAATTTTTTAAATATTTTATTATACCACCGTGAGATACACAATTACAAAGATGTTCATAAGATGTTCATATTTGGGTTTGGGTCATACAGTATTCCAGCACCCATCCCTCCACCAGTGCCCATTTCCCACCACCAATGTTCCTGATTCCTTCTCCCATCCCCAGCCTGCCTCTATGACAGATTCTTTATTTCTTTCTCTTTCTCTATCTCTTTCTCTTTTCCTTCAAAGGGTGAATAATTAATTTTAATAGTATACCTATTTCTAGACCCTCTACCAGAGTACAATTGTTCAAAGAAAATACTCGTCTTACAATTGTACATTCAACATCTAGCTTGGAATAACATCAGTTCTCAATAAAAATATAAACTAATGGGATGAGTGAATGTAAGATCATGCAGATTCTTATAGTAATGTCGATAAATTTGCATTTAAGCTGGAGGCAGATATACTTCAATATACTTTTTTTGAACACTTACTCTGATATTCTGACAGTTAACAATTTCCCCAATGGTGAGATAGATTTAACGTTTATTATTTTGCACATAAAATCAATGAGACATGATGAAAGGTTAAATATGGAAACTAAAGGAATAAGAAAATGTAAAATGTATGTGGGCAGGAACTTAGAGGTTTCTAAGGAACAGCAGGGACAAATGGTGGAAAACGCAATTCACTAGAGTTTGGAACTGCTTTGAAGGAGAAGGTAGGAGGAAGTACATAAAATTATCTTCCTGTCTTATAATTTGTGTCTCCAAGTGGTTAAGCATGCCATTCACTGAAGTTAAAAAACACACAATGAGGATGAATCAGTGTCTTTCTGTTCTGTACAGAGATATTTATGCATATAGCTTTTCAACAATTTCATAAGTTGCTGGAGTTACATGTTACATTTTTGAACAGTACTTCATAAATAATAAGTGTCAAATAGATGTTCTGTAATATGAATTGTTGAATTAATTTTAAGATTTACCTTTAACTTTTCTAACATAATGCATTATTAAAAATAACTTTTATTGAAATTGGGAAAAGTACTTGGCAATAAAGTGAGTTCAGGATAAAAATAAGATAGAACAGTGAGTTCTGTCTAGCACCAGGATGCCTAATATAGCAATGATGATAAGTTTTTATTTTGGGGACACACCCATCAGTACTCAGAGGCTACACTCAACTCAGTTTTGGAGGTCGATACCATCAGTGGTCAGAGAACCACATGAAACAAGAGATCAAAGTCTAGAATCCAGCATACAAAAAACATGCTTCATTCTGTTAAACTAGCTCTCTGGACTAAATAATAATATTTTTATAGAGCATCCTTCTCTGTCACTTCATCTTGATTTCATCATGTCTCAATAGTTTTCCATTTTCTAAACATCTGAAATATAACAGCTATGATTGAAAGTACACAAAAGGATATACATGATAAACTCTAACTGTATGTATTACAAGCCACAATGTGTGAGAGAAGGAAGAGAAATAGAGAGAGAGAGAGAGAGAGAGAGAGAGAGAGAGAGAGAGAATGAAGTGAAAATTGCCTGCCATAGACGTTGGCTGGGGAAGGGATAAAATCATAGGACATTGGTGGAGGAAAATGGGCACTGCTGGAGGGATGGGTGTATGACTGAAACCCAAGTATGAACAATTTTGTAACTGTATATCTCACAGAGGTATAATAAAATTTGTTAAAAAAAGAAGTATAACAGCTATCAAGTAAACTAGGGTTTATAAGGACCATAATTGATTTATACTGAAGATAAGATGTTTTATAAATTACTTGTGAAGAAACATATTCAAATAATCCAGTTGAAATGGGGACATTTGTCGGGAGCGCCACCGGGGTCCCCGACAGTGTCAGGAAGTGAGTTCCCTTCTACCTCCGAAGCCGGCAGGGAATGGATGAAGACTCAGGAATCTGATGCAGTTTTAAAAGGTCTATACTATCACAGGTTCCAATATACAATCCAAAAGCAGGGAAAACCTCCGAACTCTGGGTTCCCAGCTAGGCCCCAGCCAGGTGTAGGCCAAGATGGCTGCCATCACGTGTTGAGGGCCCAACAGAGAATGGAGAGGACGGAGAAGCAAAACACCAAGGGAAGCTGAAATCGCAAAAAGGGGAAAAAAAGAGATTCTTTCTTCTTTCAGCTTATTTTATAGCTAGGAATCCCGCCAAATTCCCAGCCAGCCCATTCTGGGCTGGGCTATCTAGAGATGAAAACAGGAAAAATAGCTTTATAGAAATGTAGCAACTTCAGGGAGACATCTGGTTGTTTACTAGGACCCAGAGCTAATTAAAAGCCTCCTAGCAGAGCGGGAGAAGGCTATAAGCTAAATGTAACTTCCCCTGGCAGGAAGGGTCAAATGCCCTCAGGTAATTTCTCCCAGCACCTCACCTAATATCTTAAGCCAAGATCTGCCTGGAATTGCCTTTATAGAGTAGAGAAGGGGGTTTCTGAGATGGCATGTCTCTGTACCAAAGACTAATACTAATGCCAGTTAAATATTTCTCCAAGCCTTCACAAGAGTCTCATCTACTTCACGGTAGTTTTGTATTTTAGTTGCCTTTGAGTTATCAGGGAGCCATGTTTGCTTGCTTGGAGGCAAACAGCATTTCTCTCTGGTCTAATTACTTAGAGATTAAATGTGGCCAGGCAAATATGCTGGTAAGATCTAGCTACTCCCACGATGATTGTGGTAGCATGAGAGAATATTTATACCAGCCAGTACAGAATACATGGTCAGATAAGACTGCCACATTTAGACTACCCCCTATCTATGAAGTGACCTGCAGGAGGCAATCCAGGGCAGATGCAGAGGCCTAGGCTTTTAGGTGTCCTGCAACAGACATTGTAGTGTGACTCAACTGTGGCCACTCTCTTAGGTGCAAGCTGATTTAATTAAAAATAAAATTGCTCCAGGGTGATCTACTAATGATTAATAGTTGATC
>JAJIBD010006623.1:0-20946 GCA_021461705.1 Cryptotis parvus | reverse complement strand
TTGGCATCAGAAGCATATATTGAGGATCTGATGCTGCAAGCAAAAAGATCAAGTACGACATCATTGGTCTGACTGAGACGAGGAGGCGTCAGTTGCATCATGCTGTATTTGACACCAGAGAAGAATTGTTCCTTGGAACATGCGACGAAAAGAGGCGTCAGTGGCATTGGTGTCCTTGTCAACATGAACATGGCCGTCAACATTGATTCATTTGAATGCCTAACAAACCGAATAGGACGATTACACTTGAAGAGATGTGGCCCACTGCCAGCAATTTCTATCTTTATTGTCTACGCACAAACATCCACATACAAAGAAGGTGAAATTGAGAAATTGTACATGGAATTGGAGGAGTTCTATAAAAAAGATCACACCTTCTACAAGATCATAGTCGGTGATTTTAATGCCAAGATAGGACCAAGAAGATCAGGTGGAGAACTCCACATTGGGACCCATGGCCTAGAATGGAACGAACAGGGTGAGAGACCATCTGAGTTCATCATGTCCACCAAGACCATTCATGGGAACTCACAGTTCCAGAAAGCTGAAGCAAAACGTTGAACATGGGAATCTCCCTGGCGGACAGTTCCACAATGAAATTGACCACATCATCTTCAATCGACAGTTTTGTCTGACCGATGTTGCTGTCGTCCCCAAATTCCAAACAGGATCAGACCACCGTCTCCTTCGTGCAAAATTCTACTTCCCGCAACGGGAGAGAAAGGCTGCAAAGTTTAAGAAGAGAACTCCCAGAACGACCACCAACTGGGAACTCTTTGGCACCATTGCAGCAACATGGGAAGATACCATCATTGACGACAACGATGAAGAATACAACCGACTGGTTCAGCACCTCCATGATTGTGCGAAGAATGCTGAGAGAGAGAAAGACACAAAGGACGGCTTTCTTCAGGAATTCTCGAGCTCATTCGCCAACATGGCAAGGCGAGAGCCTCAGGAGACCAAATACTAACATCCAAGCTTGCTAAACAGTGCAGAGAAGCGCCAAAAGAAGACCTCAA
This sequence comes from Cryptotis parvus, assembly GCA_021461705.1. Lineage (NCBI taxonomy): Eukaryota > Metazoa > Chordata > Mammalia > Eulipotyphla > Soricidae > Cryptotis > Cryptotis parvus. Next base: position 19,924 of record JAJIBD010006623.1, on the reverse strand, counting down.
AGACAGAAGAGCAGAAATACTGGAAGATGCAGCAGAAGCCAGGAAAAGCATTCGCACTGCCCGCCTGTTCTTTGCCAACTATAAGACCAAGATGACTGCCCTCTGACGCCCTGATGGATCTATCACATCTTCCAGAAAGGCAATGGAGAAGATTATCAAGGACTTCTACTCAAATCTCTTTGATAGCCACATCCACCTGCCCACATACCAAATTCCACAGGATGGGTATGTCATTCCCAACGTTCTCCCTTCTGAAATCCGACATGCCATCTCGTTGGTAAAGAAGGGAACAGCACCAGGCCCAGACAAAGTCAGACCCGAACACCTGAAGAATCTGCTGTCGGTACTCATCAATACACTAGCTCGGCTCTTCACACGCTACCTGTCCGAATGCAAGGTGCCCTCCCAATGGAAAACCAGCAGGACAGTTCTACTGTTCAAGAAGGGAGACATTCATGACATCGGCAACTATCGCCCCATCTGCCTGTTGTCTGTCATCTACAAGCTGTTGACACGAGTCATCCTGAACAGGATTAGCAGAACACTAGATGAAGGACAACCATGCGAGCAAGCAAGTTTCCGGAAAGGATTCAGCACAATCGACCATATCCACATGGTAACCAAGCTCATTGAGGTTTGTAGGGAGTACAAGATGCCGCTCTGTCTCACGTTCATTGATTTACAGAAAGCCTTTGATTCTGTGGAGACTGAGGCAGTCATCGAAGCCCTTGCCAAACAGGGTGTTCAAACCCAATACATCAAGATCCTTCGTGAGCGGTATTACGGATTCACCACCAGGATCTCACCATTCTACAAAGAAGTGATCATTAATTTTAAAAAAGGGGTTTGACAGGGTGATACCATTTCACCAAAACTCTTCAGCACCACCCTCGAGAACATCATGCAACAATTAGAATGGGAAGGAATGGGAGTGAAGATAGATGGTCGGCAACTACACCACCTCTGCTTTACTGATGACATCATTCTAATAATACCAAACATTAGCCAAGTGGCACAAATGCTGGCTGACTTCGACCGAGAATGTGGAAAGATAGGTCTACAGCTGAATCTAAAGAAAACTATGTTCATGAAGAATGACCTAGTTCCAGAGGCCCCATTCACTCTCAATGGAACAAACATCTCTGAATGCAGCAGTTATGTGTACCTAGGTCGAAAAAATCAACATGATGAATGACCTAAAACCTGAGCTGCGCAGGAGGAAGAGAGTGGCATGGAATGCCTTCAAAGGCATCGAAGAAATAGCTAAAAGGACAAAGAACCTCCGGCTCCGGGCACATCTCTTTGACTCCACCGTTCTCCCTGCATTAACATACGCTTCAGAGACCTGGGCCCTATGAAACCAGGATGAGAATGCTATTCGGGTCTCCCAGAGAGGAATCGAAAGAGCTATGCTTGGAATATCACGCCTCACTCAAGTGAGAGAAGGAATCGGAGTTCTGACCTCCGTCGCTATTCCAGAATCAGGGATGCTGTCTCGTTTGCCAAGGCATCGAAAATCAGATGGGTTGAACATGTAATGCGATTTGGAGACAACCACTGGACTAGAGCCATTACCGACTGGATCCCACGGGATGTCAAAAGATCACATGGCCGCCCACCTACAAGATGGTCAGACTTCCTTGTCAAGACCCTGAAGGAACGGTTTGAGGCTCTTCATATTCCCGAATCAACCAGATGCCATTGGGCTACATTGGCACGTGATAGGGTCCAATGGAAATGTTACTGGTGCCTCTCGAGCAAATCGATGGATAACGGGATTCAAGTGATCAAGTGATCAATTGACAGTACTAGGCAGGTTCTAAATGTGACCCGTCATCCATGTGAGCCTAGCAGGAAGCCAGAGCAACCCCCACACCATGAGGTCAGTCATTCTCAACATCTAGACTCCTTAGCTACTCAGAGGTCCACCCAAGAGAAAATCTGATCTTTCCCCATTGATTTTCATCAGTAAATGCTTGAGATGTGAGCCTTCTACTAGAGTATACCACCTACATAGCAGAGCCTGGCAAAGCAACTCATGTTTTATTTGATATGCCAAAAAACAGTAGCAATTATCAACCTCTATTTCCTTGACCTGAAAGAATGGTTTGAGGCTTTTCCTGTTCCTGGAGCAAGCAGTTGCCCCTGGAGTACACTTGCTTACAAAGGACTATGAGATATTACTGGTGCCCACTTGAGCAAATTGATGAACAACGGGAAGACAAGTGATACAAGTGAAGTGATTACATTTTATCAAAACATTTATTTACATTTATTGCTATAGAAAAGTGTAAGTATTTAAATGCTGTCAGGGTATAATTTTACCATGTAATGCTTACCCACAAAGGGCCACTGTTACTCTGTCACAGTCCAATGGCTACTTTCTGCCCTTTATCCCTTGCCTACAGTTCTAACTTCAGTCTGTGGTCAGCCTGTAAGGGTTTGTTTACGGTTGTCATTTTCTTTGCCCTTACCTTGTTTCTTTTTATATGATTTAGATATCCATAATTATATAGTTCCTTCTGGTTTATTTAAATCAACATGACACCTTCAGTTCATTCTATATTTTAGCAAAGATTATATCTTTTGTATTATCTGAGCAGCAGCCTATTGTGTATATGTACCTTCTTTTTCCAAATACCTGACCTTTAGTGCTTAGGGTTGTTTCCAGATATTGGATGTTGAAAATGGCAATAAGTAAAGATGTGCATATGTTTTCAAATTGGTGTTTTTGTATTCTTGTAATACAAAATATGTGTAGTCTTGGAATACACAAATATCTGGGTGTGGAATGGATAGTAAGGTTGATGCCTTTTTTTGACACATTTTGAGATATCTAATTTTGAGAAAATCTACAGATGCAAAATCAATTCATATTCCCCAAAACTGTCAATCAGGTTTTCTTTTTATCTATATTCCCATGAACATTTATTGTTTCTGGTGTTTTTTGACATAGGTATTTGTGATAGAAGTGAACTGAATGCTTATTGCATTTCACTTATAAATGATAATTAGTGTTCTTTTGTGACTTTTGATCATCTGTATACCTTTGCTGGAGATATATACAGCTTTTCTCCCCATTTCATAATAAGATCTATGATGTTGAGTTTTATGTATCCTTTATACATCCTGAATAGTGGTCTTATGATAGTGGATGGTGTGAAAATATTTTCTCTTATTCAGAAGGATTTGATGTAGAAACTCTTAGTTTGATATAATCCCATTTGTTTGGTGTGGCAGTACACTGCTGCCCAAAACCTCTGCATCACATGGAGTTACCTCCTGCAGGCTACTTTCTAGATAGTGAGAGGAAAAAATTTGGGATCTGTAATTCTCTGTGACAAAATATCTTACCATGTATTCTATATTAGCTGATATTAATATTTTCTCTCATGTTACCACAATCATTGTGTGACTAGATAGATCTTACCAGTATTTTTTAGCCTGGCTACATTGAATTTCTAAATATAATATAGTTATAATTAGATCAGAGAGAATTGTCTGCGTACAAGCAAGCAAGTATGGCTCACTAATAAGTCTAAAGGCAAATGTCCAAAACAATGATGAAGTCAAGACAAGAATCTTATGAAGGTTTGGAGAAATATATACTAGGCATAGAATATCATGGTATAGATATAAGCCCTTCCCCCCCCTCTGCATAGGGCCTGCAGGGAAACTGCAAGGACAGACCTTGACTGGTGCAATATTAACATTGCAAAGGGATTAGGTGAGGTCCTGGGACAAGCAAAACTGAAGGGATTGACCTTAACTGTTATCCATGATGTGGGCTGGTCAGGGCTGAAAAGACATAAAAGTAGTAGTCTTCTCTCTGTTGAACCTCTTTCTCTCTTTTCTCTATATCTTTTTGCCCTCTGCCTCTACTCTCCTTCTCTTGATTCTCTTCCCTGTTGGGCATTAGCATGTGGTAGCAGCCATCTTGGCTTACAACTCTAAACCTAACCGTGGCCAGAACCCAGCTAGGGACCTAAAGTCTGGAGGTTTCCCATTATTGAATTGTATACCAAAATATCATATCTTCCAGAAAGGTAATGGAGAAGATTAACCATCATTCTTCTCAGATCTCTTTGATAGCCATGTCCACCTGGCCACATACCTAATTCCACAGGATGGATATGTCATTTTGCAATGTTCTCCCTTCTGAAATCCGACATGCCATTTCACCGGTAAAGAAGCAAACAGCACATGACCCAGACAAAGTCAGACCCAAACACCTGAAAAATCTGCCGTCAGTACTCATCAATATACTGACTCTGCTCTTTACATGCTACCGGTCTGAATGAAAGGTTCCTCCAATGGAAAACCAGCAGGACAGTTCTAATGTTCAAGAAAGGAGACACTCATGGCATTGGCAACTATAGCTCCATCTGCCTACTGTCCATCATCTACAAGCTGTTCACTTGAGTCATCATGAACAGGATTGGCAGAACATTAGATGAAGGACAACCATGTAAGCAAGCTGGCTTCTGAAAAGGATTCAGCACAATCAACCATATCCACATGGTAACCAAGCTCATTGAAGTTTGTAGGGAGTTCAAGTAGTCGCTCTGTCTCACGTTCATTGATGTACAGAAAGCCTTTGATTAGGCTGATACCGGGGCAGTCATTGAAGCCCTAGCCAAACAGGATGTTCAAGCTCAATACATCAAGATCCCTCGTGAGCTGTATTACGTATTCACCACCAGGATCTCACCATTCTCCAAGGAAGTAATCATTGATGTCAAAAGAGGGGTTCAGCAGGGTGATACCATTTCACCGAAACTACTTCAGCACTACCATTAAGAATGTTATGTGACAATTAAAATGGGGAAGAATGGGAGTGAAGATAGACGGTCAGCAACTACACCACCTCCGCTTCACTGATGACATCATTCTAATAACACCTAACAATCGCCAGGTGGCACAAATGCTGGCTGACGCTCGGCTGTGAATGTGGAAAGGTAGGTCTACAGCTGAGTCTCAACAAAACAATGTTCATGAAAAATGAACTAGTTCCAGATGCTCCATTCAGTCTCAAAAAGGAATAAACATCTCTGAATGCAGAAGTTATATGTACCTTTGAGAACTCAACATGACGAATGACCCAGCACCAAAACTGCACAGGAAGAACAGCCTAGCATGGAACACCTTCAAGAGCATTGAAGAAATAGCTAAAAGGAAAAAGAACCTCTGGCTCTGGGCACATCTCTTTGACTCCACTGTTCTCCCTGCTTTAACATATGCCTCAGAAACCTGGTTCCTACAAAAAGCAGGATGAGAACACTATTCGGGTCTCCCAAAGAGGAAACAAAAGAGCTATGCTTGGAATATCATGCCTCACTCAAGTGAGAGAAGGAATCTGGAGTTCTTACCTCCACTGACAATCGAGAGTCAGGGACGCTGTCTCATTTGCCAAGGCATAGAAAATCAGATGGACTGGACATGTAATGTGACTTGGAGAAGACCGCTGGACTAGAGCCATTACCAACTGGGTTCCACAGGATGTCAAAAGATCATGTGGCCGCTCAGCTACAAGATGATCAGACTTCTTCATTAAGACCCTGAATGAACAGTTTGAGGTTCTTCATATTTCTGAAGCAAGCAGATGCCATTAGGGCTACACTGGCACATGACAGGGATAAATGAAAACGGTGTTGGCATCCACTCAAGCAAATTGACAAATAATGGGGGTATCAAGTGATCAAGTGATACCATATATATTATATATATATATATATATATATATATATATATATATATCACTTGATCACTTGAATCTCGTTATTCATTGATTTGCTCGGCGGGCGCCAGTAACATTTCCATTGGACTCTATCACGTGCCAATGTAGCCCAATGGCATCTGGTTGATTCAGGAATATGAAGAGCCTCAAACTGTTCCTTCAGGGTCTTTACAAGGAAGTCTGACTATCTTTATTATATATATATATATATATATATATATAATATTTAGTATGTTATCTATCTACATATATTAACTTGATCATTTGACAAGATATGCAGAGATACACCAGGGCAGAGTTTATACCAGCTCTCCCCATTGAACCCTCTGCACTCTACTGACTACGAGAGGGACTTATGGTCCAAGTACACCACCCCAATAGAGCCTCAGAAGAACCCAGAGGAACCCTGACACCATGCTGGCAGTGGTCTTCATCATCCTCACTCCACAGCTCATAAAATGTCCACCAAAGAGATTAAGCAAATCTCCAGCCCAACTTGTCAGAGACCCAGCCTACAGAGATCCCAACCCTTCAGAAGAGAGTATTTCAAGCTCAGGAATGCTTGAACCACAGACACAGATACCCCAGGAAGCACAAATACCAGCTCTCCCGTTTTACCCCCTGTACTCCACTAACCATGAAAGCAACTTCCAGCCTGAGTTCACCAAACCAAAAGAGCCTCAGAAGATACCAGAGAAACCCCCCACTATGCTGGCAGTGATCTTCGTCATCCACAATCCACAGCTTGTCGGATGTCTGCTCAAGAGATTAAGCCAACTCCAGCCCGGCTTGTCAGGAGACCCATCTTACAGAGACCCACCATTCAGAGACCCACCTTTCAGAGGAGAGTATTTCAAGCCCAGGGAATTCTTGAACCACACATGCAGATACACCACATAGAGCAGATACCAGCTCTTCCAGTTGCACGTGGTTGCTACACGGCCTTGTAGTTTGTCTTGTAGTTCTTTTTGTATAGGTTCTTTACTGTATTACTGTATCACTGTCTTACCATTGTTCATCGATTTGCTCGAGTGGGTACTAGTAACATCTCCATGAGTCCGGTCACAAGCAAGTGTAACCCAAGGGCATCTGCTTGCTCCAGGGACAGGAGGAGCCCGAAACCATTCTTCAGGTCATTGAACTGAGGTCCATAATTGTTACTAGTTTTAGGTATAACAAGTAAATAAAACATGGGTAGCTTGCCAGGCTTTGCCGTGAAGGTGGAATAGTCTCAGTAAAAGGCTCTCATCTCAAGCATTTACTGATGAAACTTAAAGGGGGAAGATCAGTGAGGAACTTTGGAGTCTGGATGTTCAGAATTACTGCATGATGTGTGGTTTGCTCTGGTTTCTTGCTAGGCTTACTGGTATCAGTTAGAACCTGTCTAGAACTGTATACAATGTATAAATGTGAAAGATCTTGGGAACAACCTTATCCTACAATCAGTATTCTCTAAGAATATCGCACAGACGTTTCTCGGCCATGTGCCAAGGGAGCTGTAGGTCTAGCTTGGGTGGGTCTCTCTCTTCCAGGACAACTGACATGGAGCGGAGGAAAGGGCAGGGGCCCAAAACTCCTCCTCCGAGTGCAGCCAGCCTGGTCTCTCCCCGCCCATAAGAGCAAACTCTTGGGGCAATGTTGAACTTGGCCAGGGGCTGGCCAGGAGGTCAGCTCCATGGGTTGCTTCCACATGGGGCCGGCTGAGCAGCGCAGATGTGGGTTTGAAGTGGATAGGTCTGGATCTCTTCTGGGGTTGCAAATTAACTGAGTCTGGCATGGGTGGGTCTATCTCTTCTGGGGAAACTGGCATGAAGGCGGAGGAAAGGGCAGGGACCAAAACTCCACTCCGATTCCAGCCAGCATGGTGTCTACCCCGCCCATGAGAGCAAACCCTTGGAGCAATGTTGGACTAGGCCAGGAACTGGCTGAGCCCCTACCAGGAGGTCAGCTCCATGGGTTGCTTCCACATGGGGCCGGCCAAGCAGTGCAGCTGTGGGTCTGAAGTGGATGGGTCTGGATCTTTTCTGGGGTTGCAAATTATCTGAGTCTGGCTTGGGTGGGTCTTTCTCTTCCAAGGCAACTGGCATGGAGGCAGAGGAAGGGCAGGGCCCAAAAATCCATTCCGAGTCTGGCCAGTGTGGTCTCTCCTCTGCCAATGAGAGCAAACCCTTGGAGCAATGTTGGACTCGGCCAGGGGCTGGCTGAACCCCTTACCAGGATGTCAGCTCCATGGGTTGCTTCAACGCTGGGCAGGCCGAGCAGCAACTGACTTGGAGGCGGAGGAAAGGGCAAGGCCCAAAACTCCATTCCGAGTCCGGCCAATGTGGTCTCTCCCCGCTCATGAAAGCAAACCCTTGGAGCAATGTAGACTCAGCCAGGGGCTGGCCGAGTCCCTTACTAGGAGGTCAGCTCCATGGGTTGCTTCCACATGGGGCTGGCCGAAGCAGTGCAGCTGTGGGACTGAAATAGATGGGTCTGGATCTCTTTCAGTATTGCAAATTAGCTTAGTCTGGCATGGGTGGGTCTCTCTCTTCCGGGGCAACTGGCATGGAGGCGGAGGTAAGGGTAGGGCTCAAAACTCCCTCCAAGTCCGGCCAGCATGGTCTCTCCCCTGCCCATGAGAGCAAACCCTTGGAGCAATGTTGGACTCGGCCGGGGCTGGCTGAGCCCCTTACCAGGAGGTCAGCTCCATGGGTTGCTTCCCACATGGGGCAGGCCGAGCAGTGCAGCTGTGGGTCTGTAGTGGGGTTTGGTGCTCTTTTAATTTGTCATACATTTATGATTTTGAGGCATGATGTTTGATATAGAATCACTTGAATACTTGATCACTTGAATTCCGTTATTCATCGATTTGCTCGAGCGGGCACCAGTAACATTTCCATTGGACCCTATCACGTGCCAATGTAGCCCAATGGCATCTGGTTGATTCAGGAATATGAAGAGCCTCAAATTGTTCCTTCAGGGTCTTGACAAGGAAGTCTGACCATCTTGTAGGTGGGCGGCCACGTGATCTTTTGACATCCCGTGGGATCCAGTCGGTAATGGCTCTAGTCCAGCGGTTGTCTCCAAATCGCATTATATATCCAGTCCATCTGATTTTCGATGCCTTGGCAAATGAGACAGCATCCCTGATTCTGGAATAGTGATGGAGGTCAGAACTGCAGATTCCTTCTCTCACTTGAGTGAGGCGTGATATTCCAAGCATAGCTCTTTTGATTGCTCTCTGGGAGACTCGAATAGCATTCCCATCCTGGTTTCGTAGGGCCCAGGTCTCTGGAGGCATATGATAATGCAGGGAGAACAGTGGAGTCAAAGAGATGTGCCCGGAGCCGGAGGCTCCTTGTCCTTTTAGCTATTTCTTTGATGCCTTTGAAGGCATTCCATGCCGCTCTCTTCCTCCTGCGCAGCTCAGGTTTTAGGTCATTCATCATGTTGATTTCTTGACCTAGGTACACATAACTGCTGCATTCAGAGATGTTTGTTCCATTGAGAGTGAATGGGGCCTCTGGAACGAGTTCATTTTTCATAAACATGGTTTTCTTTAGATTCAGCTGTAGAGCTATCTTTCCACATTCCCGGTCGAAGTCAGCCAGCATTTGTGAGGCTTGGCTAATGTTTGGTGTTATTAGAATGATGTCATCAGCGAAGCGGAGGTGGTGTAGTTGCTGACCATCTATCTTCACTCCCATTCCTTCCCATTCTAATTGTTGCATGATGTTCTCAAGGGTGGTGCTGAAGAGTTTTGGTGAAATGGTATCAACCTGTCAAACCCCTCTTTCACATTAATGATCACTTCTTTGTAGAATGGTGAGATCCTGGTGGTGAATCCGTAATACCGCTCACGAAGGATCTTGATGTATTGGGTTTGAACCCCCTGTTTTGCTAGGGCCTCGATTACCGCTTCAGTCTCCACAGAATCAAAGGCTTTCTGTAAATCACTGAACGTGAGACAGAGCGGCATCTTGTACTCCCTACAAACCTCAATGAGTTTGGTTACTGTGTGGATATAGTCAATTGTGCTGAATCCTTTCTGAAGCCTGCTTGCTCGCATGGTTGTCCTTCTTCTAGTGTTCTGCTAATCCTGTTCAGGATGACTCACGTAAACAGCATGTAGATGACGGACAACAGGCAGATGGGGCGATAGTTGCTGATGTTGTGAATGTCTCCCTTCTTGAACAGTAGAACTGTCCTGCTGGTTTTCCATTGGGAGGGCACCTTGCATTCAGACAGGTAGCGTGTGAAGAGCCGAGCTAGTGTATTGATGAGTACCGATGGCAGATTCTTCAGGGTGTTCGGGTCTGACTTTGTCTGGGCCTGGTGCTATTCCCTTCTTTACCAACGAGATGGCATGTCGGATTTCAGAAGGGAGAACGTGGGATTACATACCCATTCTGTGGAATTTGTTATGTGGGCAGGTGGATGTTGCTATCAAAGAGATTTGAGTAGAAGTCCTTTATAATCTTCTCCATTGCCTTTCTGGAAGATGTGATAGATCCATCAGGGCATCGGAGGGCAGTCATCTTGGTCTTATAGTTGGCGAAGGGACAGGTGGGTGGTGCGAATGCTTTTCCCAGCTTCTGCTGCATCTTCCAGTATTTCTGCTCTTCTGTCTTTGAGGTCCTCTTTTATCGCTTCTCTGCACCATTTAGCAAGCTTGGACATTAGCATTTGGTCTCCTGAGGCTCGGCGCCTTGCCACGTTGGCGAATGAGCTCAAGAGTTTCCGAAGACAAGCATCCTTTTGTGTCTTTCTCTCCGGCATTCTTAGCACAATCATGGAGGTGCTGAACCAGTCGGTTGTATTCTTCATCGATGTCGCCAATGATGGTATCTTCCCATGTTGCTGCAATGGTGCTAAAGAGTTCCCAATTGGTGGTCATTCTGGGAGTTCTCTTCTTAAACTTTGCAGCCTTTTCTCCCCGCTGGGAAGTAGAATTTTGCACGAAGGAGACGGTGGTCTGATCCTGTTTGGAATTTGGGGACGACAGCAACATCGGTCAGACAAAACCGTTGATTGAAGATAATGTGGTCAATTTCATTGTGGAACTGTCCGCCAGGAGATTCCCATGTCCAACGTTTCGCTTCAGCCTTCTGGAACTGTGAGTTCCCATGAATGGTCTTGGTGTATATGATGAACTCAGATAGTGGCTCACCCTGTTTGTTACATTCTAGGCCATGAGTCCCGATGTGGAGTTCTTCAGCCGATCTTCTTGGTCCTATCTTGGCATTAAAATCACAGACTATGATCTTGTAGAAGGTGTGATCTTTTTTTATGGAACTCCTCCAATTCCATGTAGAATTTCTCAATTTCATCTTCTTTGTATGTGGATGTTGGTGCATAGACAATGAAGATAGAAATTGCTGGCAGTGGGCCACATCTCTTCAAGTGTAATTGTCCTATTCAGTTTGTTAGGCATTCAAATGAATCAATGTTGATGGCCATATTCGTGTTGACAAGGACACCAACGCCACCGACGCCTCTTTTCGCCGCATGTTCCAAGGAACAATTCTTCTCCGGTGTCAAATACAGCATGACACAACTGACGCCTCCTTGTCTCAGTCAGACCAATGATGTCGCACTTGATCTTTTTGCGCTTGCACCATCAGATCCTCAATATATGCTTCCGATGCCAGCGCACGTGGCATTGAAAGTGCAGACAGTCATTTTGGTCCTTCTTCGCTTTTGGCAGCCTAGGATGGCCGTGAAATTTTATCAGGCACTGCTTGTTCGCCTTTCTTACTGCTGCCGGATTAAGGGCTCTTTCGGGGTCAGGAAAATAAACATTTCTGTTACTGGATTTGGCATATTGAACACGCATCAGACAGCTTGCCAGGCTCTGCCATGTGGGCGCTATATTCTCATTACTTTGTGGGGCTCTCTCAGAGGGGTGGGTAGAATATTTATGGTAATTTGGAGGTAAATCGCCGGGCCGCTGCGGCCGCATGCTACGGGAAAGCTGGTTTCTGCTCTGCCGGGTGTATCTGTGTCTTAGACTCAAGCATTCCTGGGCTTGAAATACTCTCCTCTGAAGGGCGGGTCTCTGCAGGGTGGGTCCTTTTAGGCTGGTTTCTGACAAGCCGGGCTGGAGACTGGATTAATCTGTGGGCTGGAGACTGGATTAATCAGCTGGGTGGAGATCTTACCAGTGTGGAGTGTGGGTTGTGAAGATCTCTGCCAGCAATGTGTGGGGGGTTTCTCTGGGCTCCTCCAAGGCTCCATCGGGATGGTAGACTCCGGGCCCGTGATCCATGGAATGCAGGGGGTTCAACGGGGAAAGCTGGTTTCTGCTCTGCCGGGTGCATCTGTGTGATATAGTATATATAATCTTTTCACAACCTTCCATTCTAACTCATCTATGCAATTTTGCTTGCATATTATTTGTTGTTTTAAATTTCATTTCATTAAAGTACCATGATTTACAAAGTTATTTAAAGCTGGAATGTGAATCTTTCACAGTTAGACTCAATTAGAAATACACTAAAATGATATATTCAAAGTGACAAAATCCAAAATCAGAGTCTGAATACTGAAACAGTAAGATCATAAAAAGGAACTTCCATATAAAGGAAAGTCCATAAGGTAAACAGATCTCTCAAATGAGAACACAGTAAGCCAGAAAAAATATGGAAGGATATAGTACAAAAATCTCAATGAAATAAACACCTAACCAAACATTGTCTACCCAGTAGATTATCATTTAGATTTGAAGATATAGGAATTTCATGAACTGACATCATCCTAGAGACTCCATAGCCTTGAAAGCAATTTTACAAAAAGCATTAAAAGAACATCTTTAAAGGACAGAAGAAACATCATGTAGTATCTAGTATAGGTTTCATTATTGGAGCAAATGGTTGCCATCTACTGAATTAAGAAAAGTTATGGACATATAGCAATTAATTATCACAAATTGACTTTTGTTGACTTATTTTCTGAAAATTATATTTGCCATTGTTTTAAATTTTGAGTACAAAGTAATTTGAAATAAATTTGTTATATGCCTCACGCACAGGGGTTATGAGTAACTTGATTTATGACAGGAAAGAAATAATGATACTGCAATAAGATCCAAGTACAAAAAAATTTGCTGTAACATCTTTCAGATGTAGATGCCAGAGTTGAAAACTCAGTTATTTAAATGAGACTAGGCAGTACTATATAGTATTAAATAATTTGAGTTTTTTTTTCACTTGTCACTTGTCATTCATTGATTTGCTGAGCAGGTGCCAGTAACGTCTCCATTCATTTGAATGAGGTCCATTACTCTTACTATTTTTGGCATATCGAATACACAACTGGTAATTTGTCAGGCTCTGCTGTGGCTCTTGGTTCATCCCAGGGGGCCCAGTCTTTTCTGTGTCAGATCATCAACCATCCAGGGCACACAGGGAAGAGCCCTGGGTGTAGACAAGCCTGTCTCCTGTCTGCCACCTGCCTACGCAGCCAGGCATCAGAGCCACACCTACAATGCTTCAAAGGGCAGGTTGAGTTTTTTATATAGGTTAATATCATATAGAAATCAATCATTACAAATTGATTTGTTCATTTATTTTCTATTAATTCCATTTGCCATTCCTTTAAGTTTTTTTGGGAGAAAGCAATATGAAATAAATTTGTTACAGGTCTGCCAAGGGGTCAGGTTGGGGGGGGGTGGCAGGGACCTTGGGAACACATGTGGGGGGAATAGTGTTGAAAGTGTGTGTCTTAAAAACTGTATTATAAACAATTTTTAAACCATCATGCCTTGATTTAAAAAAAATAAAGAGAAGAAAAAATAATATAATAAAAAATACCACAAATATGGGAGCAAAGAGATTGTACACTAAAAGCTTGTCTTGCATAAGACAGGCCCCAGTTCCATCCCCAGAACTACATAAGGTCCACTGAGTACTGCTGGGAGCTTCCCACCTACACTACCATTAAAAGCACAAAGTTATGAGCCTAATCAAAATTATTTCAAGAACCACACCATATTATTAGTGGGAGAGGGATAGTACTATGGGCAAGTTGCTTGCCTTGTGGCTGACCAAGGTTTAATCCCTAGCACACTAGAGTTCCCCAATTACACCAGAAGTGATTCTGAGCATAGAACCAGAGCATAGTCAGTAGTGGACACAAAAACAAAACAAAAAAAAAAAAAAAAGGAACTGAGTACTATATAAAAGTGTAAATTCTCGGGGCTGGAGCGATAGTCCAGCAGGTAGGGCGTTTGCCTTGCATGTGGCTGGCCCATGCCGGCCCGGGTTCGATCCCTGGCATCCTATATAGTCCCCGAGCACCACCAGGAGTGATTCCTGAGTGCATAGCCAGGAGAAACCCCTGAGCATTGCTGTGTGTGACCCAAAGAGCAAAAAAAAAAAAGTGTAAATTCTGAAGATACACATCTAAGAAAACAAAAACAAAAATGATATGTTTCTAAAAAATCAAGGAATAATGTGCTATTTGACACAAAGATGACTTTTATTTCTTGTTCAAAATTTGGTAATTCTAGCTGAAACCTTAGACTTAATTTCTTTGAAATTGCAATATCATCTGAAAACCAGTCTGAAGATTAAATGAACCAAAAAAAGGGGGAAAGTCAAAATAAAGAATCTAAAGAGAGGATAAGAACCTAGGCAGACAGAACAAAGAGATAAGAACCACATGATTTCTTAACAGAATGGAAAATACATTAGAACAATTTTTAAAATTCTGAGATAAACTAAATTATAATTTAAATTTATATAGAATTTTACCTTTTCTGTTATAAGAAAAAATATATGAAGAAATAAATCAACTTGGGAGGAAAAAACTAAGACCAAAAAGCAGAGTTTCTAAGTTCTGAAGGAGAGCTCAAAGATGATACTAGATACAAGATCTCAAATACATTGTAGGCTTTGGGGGATAGACAACTAAGAAGGGGATATTTTAAAGAAAAGAATAGGCATTAGGCATTTTAATATTTTCAGAAAATTAGAACTGAAATTAAGACAGAAACTTCAAAATAAAAAATGGGCATTGTGCTAATTTTCTACCACTCACTACTTCAGATCCCACAGAAAACTGTGGGATCTGTCAGAAAATTGATATGTAAATTATCTGTAGACTCCCTTGGCCATTTATTTGCAGGTGTTTTGGAATCCAGTCAAGAAGAAAATGTAATACAAGAAATAAAGTGAAGTACACTAGGTTTACTTTTACCTTAACCTGAGAGAAATACTGAAAATTGCATACTTTACATAATAAATATTTTGAATATACTCTTTTCTACAAAATGTGCAGACAAGAAAATATCTGTCTGCAACAAATTTCAGGTGGGTGTCTAAAACCTAAACCAACAAGAAAGCAAAAGGCACAGAGTCCTTTGAGACAAAAGACCCATATCAGGAGCCCTGAAATCAATTGCCCAAGTAGGGGTGATCCCTGAGAAGAGAGGCACCATGAATACGGGGAATAAGGCTGGGATAGGATCTCAAGCAT
This sequence comes from Cryptotis parvus, assembly GCA_021461705.1. NCBI lineage: Eukaryota > Metazoa > Chordata > Mammalia > Eulipotyphla > Soricidae > Cryptotis > Cryptotis parvus. Next base: position 4,728 of record JAJIBD010006623.1, on the reverse strand, counting down.
GGACCAGCAGAAATTCATTGCTATTCACCAGGAATAGACCCTACTTGTGCAAAGAATTTGGGAATGGACTGGAACAGTAAAACTACAGTGGGGGGGGGGGGGGAGGCTTGCCTTATACTCAGCCTGCCTGAGTTTGATCCCTAGCACCGCATATACTTCCTGAAGCTTGCCAGGAGTGATCCCTGAGTGAAGATACAAAATCAAGTCCTGTGTGCTGAGGTGTGTGGATGCCCACTACTCCAAATAATTTGGGACAAAGGGTTTTCTGGAAAATACCCATACTTAATTCCCCCAAATGATACTTGGAGCTTTTACCATTCAAGAGTGGTTTGTGTTTTTTGAGCATCTATCTACATCTACGTCTCTCCTTCTATCACTTTCTTTTCTGAATAAACTTATTTTACTTCTATTTTTGCTTCCTTCTGAAATTCTTTTCTGTGAAAGAAAGGTGACAGACCAGAAAGCCTGGGTTAAATTTAGAACTGACTTACCTTTCCTGTGTAGAGCAATTCATCGCTCCAGCCTGAGCCCACTGCTCTGCGAGGACTCCGTGAACTGGGATAATCTCTTTACCAAGTGGCCTTCAGACATAGCTTGATCTCTGCCTTGCAGGGCTGGTGAGACATAGTGTCTATAATGTCCAGGGGATCACTCCTAAAGCTGCAGGGGGACCTTACTCCTGAGCTGATGGGGGTGAAATTTCAACCAGCAACATTAACTGTCAATAGCGGTCAAGTTATCACCAGCAATATAATTAACTGTAAGGATTGTTAAGCCCATTCCACTCTATTTTAAGAATCATTGCTCTGAACACAGTGTTTCAAATGTTGAGCCACTTATCACAGAATGCACTCAAAAATTCTCTGAAGGATCAGAGGACACTTTTACAAACTGTGCATTAATGACTTGACATAGGTGTTCTTCACTTGGTGCCACAAGAATCAGAGGCACAAGTTGCTAGGGTTGTAGCCACAGTCGGTTATGTAATACATCCATCCAGTGATCTGGCACAACTGTACACTAATTTGATTTAAATTCTTCACAAACTTAAAAACAAAAATTAAAATATCATAGAAAATACATAGACTTTGCCCCAGGGATATTTGTGAAAGGAGCCAAATTTGGAAAAAAAAAAAAAACACTGTCCTAAGTATTTTTTTCTCTTACCCCCCTAAACTTCCATTTTCCAAAAAGTATTCTTATCATGAAGTTTATCTGTTCTAGATTTGCATGAGAAAGTAACTTCCTTTTGCTACCATTGTTTCTCTCATGGGAGCGTGCTCCTGTTTCTGGTGGAGCTTGCTCCTCATTGCTCCTGTCAGAAGGAGCAATATTTTCTGGGTGACTCCATCTGAAGTAGGTAGGAGAGAAATGGAAGAGGAAATTTCAGTTTCCCTGTGCTAGCTGCTATAATCAGCCCCACTTAACTATCCCCATTGCACATTTTTAATGTTCCTGCAAATTCCTGGGCTCTTTATGACAATGTGAATATAACAATTTTTCAAGATCATACATTCTGCTCCAGACCTTAGTTTCACAAAACACTAAGAATATAATGGCCGATACCTAGGGAAATGTGAACTTGAAAACCAAAACACTCTAAACTAGCCAGAACACTTAATAAAATTTTTGCATTCTCTGTAACATTTGTGTTTTAGAAAATAACACAAAAATCCAATTTTTCTATAACACACAAACACACACACACAAAGAGCCATATTAGGCTTAGTTTTAAATTAAGTTCCTCCCTACTTGAGGAGTTTCTTTCTCTTCAACTTTGTAATAAACTTATCTATTATTTAAATTTGAGCATCTTGATTAAGCAATATTTTCATACTCAGTGTCTTTGTTCCTGAAAATATTGAAGAACCTGGGAACTGTGGACAGAGAATTGCTATATGCACACATGCATTATGTATGCATAATGTGATAGCAAATGATAGTGATATATTACATACAAATAAGTCAAATATCTAACAAATAGCTAAAGTTACTTTGTTATATTGATTTTAAAACATTGTCAAATGTTTTAAAAAATCAAATTCTAATGCCGTCAGAACTATAATATGGAAGTAGGGCACTTACCTTCATATGCCAACCCAGGTTTTTATCACTGAATAGTCAGGAGTTATCCCTGACTTCAGAGCCATAAGTAAGTCCAGGTGTGGCCTCCACGGTATGATCCCCAGAGCAAAGGAACAAACAACAAAAAAAAAAACCTTAAATAGAAGAAAATAGAAATTCAAATAAAAGTTGATCAACTCATACAATCAAAATGTAAATAAATATATGTGCAAATATAAAAATGTACACACACACAAATAGAAGTAGTGTCAATATTTATCACTGTACTCAAAAGCAGCTGCAAATATATACATGAAAAGTTTATGCTTATAGGGGTTCAAAGAGATAATATGGCAGTAAGCCCAAATCACCACCACGTATGGCTCAATCCCTCCCCCACCACTCATTAGAAATAATGTTTAGTTACTATAGCAATAGTACAGTGGGTAGGGCTGTTGCCTATATGGCCAGCCCAGGTTTGATCATCAGCATTCCATATAGTGACCTTATCCCACCAGATTTAATCATTGATCACAGAGCTAAGAGCAAATCCTAAGTACTACCAGGTGTGGATTGAAAAAGAAATAGCAATACAAAAACTTTTCCCCATTATAAAAATAGAATTAATAGAACTATAATCCAAGTAAAATTTCCAACGTTTCTATAACTGATAACATTAAGAAAATCACTATCACTATCACTATCTTCCCGTTAATCATCTATTTGCTTGAGCGGGCACCAGTAATATCTCCATATGTCCTGTCTCATGCTAGTAGAACCCAAAGGCATCTGCTGCTCCAGGAACATAAAGAGCCTCAAACCATTATATTAGGTCATGGGAATGACCCAATATAAATGTTACTGGTATTTGGCATTTCAAATACTACACGAGCAGCTTGCCAGGCTTGCTGTGCGGGTGGCATACTGTTGTAGTCACCTCTAAATAAAGCATTTATTGATGGACCACATGGCCGCTAGCAGTTCATCAATAAATGATAGCTTGAACTAATAAAATTGAACTAATAAATTGATTTATTGATGAACTAATAAATTTATCAGTCCATAAAAGCTAAAAATTTCAAGAAAACTGACCTATCGACGTTTTCAATATTATATCTAATATAGAATATATATTTTAAATGCATAGAATTTAATATATGTAAATGGCAGAATTTGCTGCTGTCTACATATTCTATCACTTGTATCACTTGTCTTCCCATTGTTCATGGATTTGCTCGAGCGGGCACCAGTAACATCTCCATATGTCCTGCTGCATGCTAGTGTAGCCCAAGAGCATCTGCTCACTTCAGGAACATGAAGAGCCTCAAACCATTCCTTCATGTCATAGGATTGAGGTCTATAATTGCTGCTGGTTTTTGGCATATCAAATGCAACACAGGTAGCTTGCCAGGCTCTGCCATGTGGGTGGTATACTCTCAGTAGTAAGCTCTTATATCACGCATTTACTGGATGAACCACAACGAAGAGTGATAGACTTTTCTCTTGGGTAGAGCTCTGAGGAGCTATGGAGTCAGGATGTTGAGAATGAATCCCTCATGGTATGGGGGGGTATCTCTGGCTTCTTGTATAATTAGTGCCAGCTAAGGGACCAGACATAGGGATGGGGGATGAGTAGGAAATGAGGGTCTTTGAAGGCAGAAAGGGCACATTGGTGGTGGGACTAATGTTGGAATATTGAATACTTGAAATATTCCTTCCGATGATCTTTCACATTTATACACTGTATACAGTTCTATGCAGGTTCTAGCCCTGGTCCGTCATCCCAGTAGAGCCTAACATGCTTGTAACATACATATTCTATACCATAAAATAATTATTAACAGTTTATTTAGACCTGGAGTTGCAATAAAATTCATCATCTTTACACAATGGAATTAAGTAATGTATAATAGCAGACATTAACTAAAATATCCACAAATGTTTAGAAATTAAGCAATTGACTATTATATAATGAAATATATGTTTGAATTTTTTTTAACAATATAAAAAATCAGATTAACCTATTGCCATAGATACGGTGTAGTATTAACATAATGTAAAAAAAAATTTGAACTTTGAAAATCGGTAATATATAATTGGAAAAACTCCTGTTAAATTATAAAAAATCTCTACAAATGTATAATTCAGGGGACTCCAGAGTCAGGGATGCTGTCTCGTTTGCCAAGGCATTGAAAATCAGATGGGCTGGACACATAATGCAATTTGGAGACGACCACTGGACTAGAGCTGTTACCGACTGGATCCCACTGGATGTCAAAAGATCAGTGTGGCCACCTACCTACAGGATGGTCAGATTTCTTTGTCAAAATCCTGAAGGAACAGTTTGAGGCTCTTCATATTCCTGAAGCAAACAGATGCCATTAGGCTACACTGGCACATGATAGGGTCAAATGGAAATATTACTGGCGCCTGCTTGAGCAAATTGATGAATAACGGGATGTCAAGTAACCAAGTGATCAAGTGATAAATGTATAATAATGAAGAAGGTGACACTAAGAAAGTCACAGAAAGTAAAAATGTAGGACATAAGCAAATGTAATAAATACCTATGATAATAGAAAAAACAACAAAATCTACAAAAAGAATATATATATATATTATTACTTCTATTTGTGCACTAATTCTCACTTAGAAATCAACAAA
>JAJIBD010006622.1:0-84414 GCA_021461705.1 Cryptotis parvus | reverse complement strand
TTTGTCTCTCCCTGCTTTGGGTATCAGGGTGATATGTGCCTCGTAGAAGCTGTTTGGGAGTGTTTCTGTTTCTTCTATTTCCTGGAAGAGCTTGAACAGGACTGGCAGTAGGTCCTCCTTAAAGGTTTGGTAGAGTTCACTAGGGAATCCGTCTGGACCTGGGCTTTTGTGTTTGGGAAGTCTTTTAATTACTGTTTCTATTTCCTCAATGGTGATAGGCTTATTCAGGTATTGGAGGTCTTCTTGTTTCAGCCGTGGGAGGTTATAGGACTTCAGGAATTGATCCATTTCTTCTAGATTCTCATGTTTCACGGCATACAGGCTCTCAAAGTAATCTCTGATGATCTTTTGGATTTCTGTGGTTTCTGTTGTGATGTCACCCTTTTTATTTCTGATTCTGTTTATTTGGGTTCTCTCTTTCTCTGTCCTTACAAGTCTTGCCAATGGTTTGTCAATCTTGTTTATTTTTTTCAAAAAAAACCAGCTCTTGGTTTCATTAATCTTTTGGATTGTTTTTTTTTTTTCCAACTCATTGATTTCCTCTCTAAGTTTTATTATTTCCTTTTTTTCTGCCTGGGTTGGGCTCCTTTTGTTGGTCTTTTTCTAATGTCTTCAGCTGTGTAGTCAGGTTATTTATGTGGGCCCTTTCTTGTTTCCTGATGAATGCTTGCAGAGCTATAAATTTCCCTCTTAACACGGCTTTTGCCGTGTCCCACAAGTTCTTATAGTTGGTGTCTTCATTTTCATTTGTTTCCAGAAATCTTTGGATTTCCTGTTTGATTTCTTCTATGACCCATTGGTTGTTCAGGAGTGAGCTGTTCAGTTTCCAGGTGCTTGGTTTGACTCCCTGTTTCTGTGTACGGTTAATTTCCATTTTCAGTGCATCATGGTCTGAAAAGATAGCTGACACAATTTCTATCTTTTTAATTTTATTGAGGTATGCTTTGTGGCTCAGCATGTGGTCTATCTTGGAGAATGTTCCATGTGCATTAGAGAAAAATGTGTATTCAGCTTTTTGGCATGAAAAGCCCTGTATATATCTACTAGCTCTCTTTCTTCCATTTCTTCCTTCAGGGCCAATATTTCCTTGGTGAGTTTCAGTCTTGTTGATCTATCCATCGTTGATAGAGCAGTGTTGAAGTCTCCAACTATTATTGTGCTACTGTTAATGTCTTCTTTGAGGTCTCTTAGCAGTTGTTTTATGTATTTTGCTGGCCCCTTGTTGGGTGCATATATGTTTAGTAGTGTAATTTCTTCCTGGTGTACATACCCCTTAAGTAATAAGAAATGGCCTTCGTTGTCCCTTCTAACCTTTTTCAGCCTGAAGTCTATATTATCTGATACTAATATGGCCACACCAGCCTTTTTGGAGGAATTGTTTGCATGGAGAATGGTCTTCCAACCTTTGACTTTGAGTCTGTGTTTGTTCTGATTATTCAGATGTGTTTCTTGTAGACAGCAGAATGTTGGGTTCAATTTTTTAATCCATTTTGTTACTCTGTGTCTCTTAATTGGTGCATTTAGACCATTGACATTGAGAGAGATTATTGTCATCGGATTTTGTGCCATCTTTCTGTTTGAGCTTGTTGTGCTTATGGGTTTGGTCGTATTACAGTAGACCCTTCAGTCCTTCTTTTAAGGTTGGTTTTGAGTCCATGAAGTTCCTGAGTTGTTGCTTATCCATGAAGTTGTGTATCTTTCCTTCATATCTGAATGTGAGTCTGGCCGGGTAAAGAATTCTTGGTGAGGCCTGCAGTTCATTCAGCCTTTTCACAATATCCCACCATTGTTTTCTTGCTCGGAGTGTTTCATCAGAGAAGTCTGCTGTAAATCAGTACAAAGTTGGAAATATTTTATTCACATATACAACTAAAAGATGTTTAGTTAATAGTTAATCTATTGCTTAATATCTACTATGTAATAGATCAGAAAAAGAAAAAAGTAACTATTCTCCAAGTAAACTACATACACATATATGTATATATGTATATATATACCATATATATATATCTGTGCTACAAAATAAGATAGAGAAAAAATGACATAATTTTTAATTAGCTATTCAAAAATGTTTAGTTTTCACTATTTGAATTTTTCTAAATTCTCCATCTCCATACCTAACTCCGAAGTTTATTTTAAGCATAGAATAACTTTAAGTAAAGTGCTTTCTAAAGAATCAGGTGAAGAGAGAAACTCACAGATGATTAGAGCAGAGGTGGAAGGAGAAACAGCCAGGTAACCTACACAGGGTAAGAATTTTAATTGATAAACTGCCGAGGAACCAGTAATAATCTGGACCCTTAGAAACTCAAGTTTCACGGTCACATGAACCTTAGAGATGAACCATGTAATTTTTTCTTTGTTTCTTCTTTGGGGGTCACCATGATGGTATTTGGGAGCTATTGCCTCCTCTGAGCTCAGGGGGTTGCTCCTGAAGGTGTCAGGAAAGATGCGGTGCCATGGAGCAAACCCAGGTTCTGCTCCAGAAAGCATGTGCTCAGCCTGTTGAGCTACTTCTGAAGCCTTCACATTCTTTTTCTAAATGCAGTTTATGCTCAGAAGAAATAAGTTTTAATGAGCCTAATCTACTAGCAGGGGTTCTTAAACTGTTTTCACTCATGATACCTTTTCACCCAAGACAGTTAATTTTTATTCCACCTCAACATGAAACTAGGTATTCTCGGAGCCCAATTGATCTAAAAATAGATAGTATGATACCAATATCTAAGGCCAGGCAAAACATAGATTAGGAGGTCTTGTCAATAGGTGGAATCAATTGCAAGTGTGTGGGAGTGAGAGGTTAAGTAAGAAAGGGAATGGAACAGTGTGCTAATAATTGTTGGAAATGATGATTCCAGCCTAGAACTGAGCATTGAAAATAGAAAAAGGGATGCACATGATAACCTCTAAGTGTATGTATTGAAATCCAGTATGTGTAAGAGAAGGAAGAGATGATAGACAGACAGATAGACAGAGAGGCAGGCAGGCAGGCAGATAGGCAGATGATAGATAGATAGATAGATAGATAGATAGATAGAAGAGATAGATAGATAGTAGATAGATAGAGGTGGATGGATGGATGGATGGATGGATGGATGGATGGATAGATAGAGAGAGAGAAAGGGAGATAAAGAGCCTGACTAGAGGCAGGTTGGGGGAGCAGGGGATATTGGGGATATTGGTGGTGGGAAATAGGCCTGGGAGGGGGTTTGTGCTGGAACACTATTCCGAAACCAAACGAACTGTAATGTATATTCACAGTGGTATAATAAAATATTTAAAAAAAAAAAAATAAAGATAAGATAATAGATAAATAAAATAAGATAGATAAATGCCAAAATCCATCCCAATCTAACCTTCCTCTGCTACCTCTGAGTGGCAAAAAACAGAAATGAGTCACAGTATTGAAACCACAGTACAGAAACATAGACTAATTTAAGTGTTACCTTATCATCTAGGCCATGAGTCCTGATGTGGATTGGCTGATCTCTCGGTTATTTTGGTGTTGAAATTACCGACTATGGTTTTATAGAGAGTGATCATTTTTATAGAACTCCAGTTCTATGTAGATTTCCATCGTTTGTATGTAGATGTTGGTGCGTGACACGAAGATAGAAACTGCGGTGTGGGCCACATCTCTTCAAGTGTAATCATCCTATCCGGTTTGTTAGGTATTTGAATGAATCAATGTTCGCGGCCATTTTTTTGAAAGGACACCGACCCACAATGCCTCTTACGCATTCGAGGAACAGTTCTTTCAGTGTAAAGACTGTTGTCCCTCGTCTCAGTAGAAAATGTGTTACTCGGTTTTTGTTTGCTTATCAGGTCTATATTTTGCAGTCTGTTAAGTAAGACAGTCATTTTAGTCTTTCTTCGTTTTGGCATTTTAGTATGACCCTGAGATTTTATCAGACGTTCTTTGTTCATCCTTAGTGCTGTCATATTAAGGACTCTTTCATGGTCAGGAAGGTAAGCATTTTTTACTGGTTTTGGCATATTGAATATGTGTCAGGCAGCTTGCCAGGCTCTACCATGAGGGTGATATACATATACATATATATATATATATACATATATATATGTATGTATACATATACATATTTTTTTTTGGAGAAGGTAGCTTTAAGTCAGAAAAAGAAATCTTCACCAGCGATTCCTAAGTTACCTTTCAAAGCAGCTGTTTGAAGGGGCAGTGTTCTTCAGTTAGGTGATAATGAGAGGACTAGCAGCACAGTTCTACTGTTCAAGAAGGGAGACATTCACAACATTGACAACTATCGCCCCATCTGCCTGTTGTCCATCATATACAAACTGTTCACTCGAGTCATCCTGAACAGGATTGGCAGAACATTAGATGAAGGACAACCATGTGAGCAAGCTGGCTTCCTAAAAGGATTCAGCACAATCGACCATATCCACACAATAACCAAACTCATTGAAGTCTCATGAGAATTCAAGATGCCACTCTGTCTCACTTTCATTGATTTAAAGAAAGCCTTTGATTCTGTGGAGACTGAAGCAGTCATATAAGCCAAAGTCAAACAGGGCATTCAAACCCAATTCATAAAGATCCTTCGTGAACTATATCACGGTTTCACCACTAGGATATCACAATTCTAGAGGGAAGTGATCATCGAGGTCAAAAGAGGGGTTTGGCAGGGTGATACCATTTCACCAAAACTCTTCAGTGCCACCCTTAAAATTATCATGCAACAATTAGAATGGGAGTGAAGATAGACGGCTGGCAACTAAACCACCTACACTTTGCTGATGACATCGTTCTAATAACACCAAACATCAGCCAAGCAGCACAAATGCTGGCAGACTTTGACCAAGAATGTGGAAAGATAGGTCTACAGCTGAATCTCAACAAAACTATGTTCATGAGAAATGAACTAGTTCCAGAAGCCCCATTCACTCTTAATGGAACAAACATCTCTGAATGCAACAGCTATGTGTACCTAGGTGGAGAAGTCAACATGATGAACGACCTAAAACCTGAGCTGCGCAGGAGGAAAAGAGCAGCATTGACTGCCTTCAAAAACATCGAAACAATAGTCAAAAGAACAAAGAACCTCCCACTAAGGGCAACCCTCTTTGTCTCCACCATTCTCCCTGCATTGACATATGCCTCAGAGACCTGGGCCTTATGAAAGCAGGATGAGAATACCATTCGGGTCTCCCAAAGAGGAATAGAAAGAGCCATGCTTGGAATATCACGCCTCACTAAAGTGAGAGAGGGAATCCGGAGTTCTGACCTCCATCGCTATTCTAAAATCAAGGACGCTGTCTCATCTGCCAGAACATCGAAAATCATATGGGCTGGTCATATAATGCGATCTGGAGATGGCTGTTGGACTAGAGCCATTACCGATTGGATCCCACAGGATGCCAAAAGATTGCGTGGCCACCCACATGCAAGATGGTCAGACTTCCTTATCAGGACCCTAAACAAACAGTTCGAAGCTCTCAATATCCCCAAAACAGACAGATGCTATTGGGCTACACTGGCACGTGATAGGGTCAAATGGAAACATTACTGGTGCCTGCTTCAGCAAATCGATGAATAATGGGATATCAAGTGATAAATTGATCAAGATCTTATCATATCATAAATTGGGGTTTCTTACCCAGTGGTTACATGGAAACCTATGAGTTCCCAGAATATTTCAAGTGGACGGAGGGTGCAAATGGAATAAATAGGTAGCAATGGCATGAGAGTAAGGGCCCAAAAACAGGAAAGATTTGTGGGGGGAGGAGTGAGTAGAAATAACCAAGGTCAGAAAAGGGCAACAGTTAGGAAAAGGTTCAGAACTGCTCTAAAGAACCTATCCCCTTTCCCCAGAGTTACCCATCACATTACTGAAGACATGCTTACAGTTGCTCTTTTTACCCACTTCAAAATGTTTAGCGATCAATGAAATATTGTATCACTATCACTATCTTCCCGTTAATCATCTATTTGCTAGAGCGGGCACCAGTAATATCTCCATATGTCCTGTCTCATGCTAGTAGAACCCAAGGCATCTGCTTGCTCCAGGAACCTAGAGAGCCTCAAATCATTATATTAGGTCATGGGAATGACCTAATATAAATGTTACTGGTATTTGGCATATCAAATACTACACAAGCAACTTGCCAGGCTTGCCGTGCGGGTGGCATACTGTTGTAGTCACCTCTAAATAAAGCATTTATTGATGAACCGCTCTGCCGCTAGTGGCCGCGTGAGTAAATTGGTAAAAAATAGAAAAAAAACAGACACTTGAAGAAACAAGAGATACCACAGCCAAATAAAGCAGAGATGTTTGAATCATCAGGCAAGGAATTTAATTCAAGCATGATGAATAGGTTAAGACTCCTAATAGATAATATGCAAGAATAGATGGTAAATTTAAGCAGAAATGGGAATCCTAAAGAAAACAAAGTGTGCTACATAATTAAAAATAACAGGCTAACAGAAATGAAATATAACTTTGAAGGGTTATATATAATATACTGGAGGCAGATAAGAATTTTTGAACTTTATTTGTGGGATTTAAAGATATAGCAAAGCACCAATCAAATACTACAGGCTATAAAATAGGAGAACTGATCCATGACAACTGAATTGGGGAGTGTGTGTGAAAGGAAGGGATGTTGGGGTTCTTGGGGGAGGAAGGTGGGAACATTGGTGATGGGTGTGGTTCTGGAATTATGTAGTTGAGAAACCATCAACAATAATATTGTAAACCACAAAATCCCAATCAATTAAAAAATTCTGAGCTCTGTGATTTAAGTATAGAATATTTGAGAATGAGGCAATAAAGGAAACAAAGAATAAAAAAGACAGCAGAACAAAATATTCAGATATGATGATACAACTGCTCAAGATACAATAAGTGCAGAATGGGGACACTGTCAGGTGCAAATGTAAAACAAACAGAAGAACTACTTGAAAAAAAATCAGCTGAGAAGTTTTTTTTTTAATTAATACATTCATTTTGCAATTTCAGGAATCTCAGAGAACATCAAGTAACATGAATGGCAAAAACTAAACCCTAAATATATGATTTTTAATAATATTCAAAAATAAAAGAAAAAGATCATAAAAGAAGCCAGAGAGAAAGTACACCTTACCATAAGATTAGGATAGTTACACCTAACTGTTGGGGCTGAGTGAGATCCCCAATAGATATTGGAGCTTGGCAGTTTCCCTGGCTGCATTCAGGGCCCATGACCATCCCCCCAACTGATGGTCAAAGGAAAAACACCATCAGCTCTTTAAAATCTAAGGCTTTAATCTATCTCGACTCACTCTGCACTCTACCTAACTCCACACACACAGTCAAATCAATTTTTCCAGAGATATACACAAGAGATTGGGGGAAGGGAGTTACAAGAGGTAAAGGCTCTTTGTCCCAAAATGATGAGGTGGAAGGAATCTTTCCCTTACCAGGGCAAAAACAGTAGGGGGCCTAACCCCATTCCTGGGGTTATAGGGTAGAACCTCAGGAGTGTTGTTTTCTCCTATCCTTGGCTGGTAAACAATTATTTCAGTTTCCTGCTCATGGATTGGGAGAATTATAATTGTTAAAATGTTAATACTCCCTAGAGCTTTATACAGATTCAATGTGGTCCCTATAAGAATGACCATGACATTCTTCAAATAAGTTGACCAAACACTCCTGAAATTTGTATGGAATAATAAAGCCTCTGCCCCTCGAGGTGTTGCAGGTGTGGCTGCAGTGCCTGGCTGCATCGGCAGGTGGCAGACAGTAAACAGTCTTGTCCACACTCAGGGCTCTGTCCCATGGGCCCTGGATGGTTGATGGTCTGACATAGGAAAAGATTGGACCGCCTGGGATGACCCCAGAGCAATGGCAGAGCCTGGCAAACTACCTGTGATGTATTTGATATGCCATAAACAGTAACAATAATGGACCTCATTCCCAACGAATAGAGATGTTACTGGCACCTGCTTGAGCAAATCAATTAACAACGGATAGACTAGTGACAAGTGACAATAATCCCCACGAATAGCTAAAGCAATTCTTGGGAAAAAAGATGGAAAGCATCATCTTTCCTAACTTTAAACTGTACTACAAAGTACTAGTAATTAAAACAGCTTGGTATTGGAGTAAAAGAGACCTGTGGATCTATGGAATAAAATTGAGTATCCTGACATCCATCCTCAAACACTTGATCACTTGATCACTTGACATCTCGTTATTCATTGATTTGCTAGAGTGGGTGCCAGTAATATTTCCATTTGACCGTATCACGTGCCAGTGTAGCCCAATGGCATCTGGTTGCTTCAGGAATACGAAGAGCCTCAAACCATTCTTTCAGGGTCTTGACAAAGAAGTCTGATCATCTTGTAGGTGGGTGGCCACGTGATCTTTTGACATGCCGTGGGATCCAGTCGGTAATGGCTCTAGTCCAGTGGTCGTCTCCAAATTGTATCACATGTCCAGCCCATCTGATTTTTTGATGCCATCTGATTGTCGATCCTCAAACACATGATCATTTAATCTTTGATAATGGAACAAAAAGTACAAAGTGGAGTAAGGAAAGCCTCTTCAACAAGTGGTGTTGGGAAAACTGGGCAGCTACTTGTAAAAAAATGAATTTGGACCTGTGTCAAACACCATGCACAAAAGTCAGATCAAAATGGATTAAAGATTTCAATATCAGACCTGAATCCATAAAGTACATCGAAGAAACTATAGGAAAAATCCTCCATGACATTGAAGCTAAAAAACATTTTCAAAGATAAAACATCACTAACGAAGCAATTGGAAGCAAAGATAAACTAATTGGACTAAATGAAACTATAAAGCTTCTTCACCTCATAAGAAACAGAGACCAAGACACAAATACAGTCCACCTAGTAGGAAAGACTATTCACCCAATACCATATGATAAGGGGTTAATATCCAGGATATATCAGGCACTGGTACAACTTTACAAGAAGAAAACAGTCAACCACATCAAAAATGGGGAGAAGAAATGGACGGAAACTTCAACAAAGAAGAAATTCAAATGGTCAAAAGGTATATGAAAAAATACTCATCATCACTAATAATCAGGGAGATGCAAATCAAAACAACAATGAAATATCATCTCACACCACAGAGACTGGCACATATCCAAAAGAACAAGAACAAGTGTTGGCATAGATGCAGGAAGAAAGGAACTCTCATCCATTGTTGGTGGGAATGTTGACTGGTACAGTCTTTTTGCAAAACAACTTGGGCATTCCTTCAAAAACTAGAAACTGAGCTCCCATTTAACCCAGACATACCAATCCTTGGGGGTATACCCTGGGAGGCCAAAATCACACAGCAAGACACCATTTACACTTCTATGTTCATCACAGCATTATTAACAATTGCCAGAATCTGGAAACAACCAGAGTGCCCAAGAACAGACGACTGGATAAAGAAACTTTGGTATAAGGAAACAATGGAACACTATGCATCTGTTAGGAAAAACTAAGTTATGAAATTTGCCTATAAATGGATGGACATGGAGAGTGTCATGCTGCGTGAATTTAGCCAGAGGAAAAAGGACAGATATAGAATGAACTGCATTTATTTGTGGGATATAAAAATATAGTATGATACCAATATCCAAGGTCAGGCAAAACATGGATCAGGAGGTCTTGTCAGTGGGTAAAATCTACTGCAAGTGTGTGGGAGTCAGAGGTTAAGTAAGACTGAGAAGGGAACAGTGTGCTAATAATCATTGTAAATTATAATACCACCATAAAACTGAGCATAGAATGCAGACAATGGAATATACATGATAACTCCTAAATGTATTATTGCAAGCCACAAAGTTTAAGAGAATTAAGAGAGAGAAAGAGAGAGAGAAAGTACCTGCCATAGAGGCAGACTGGGGAACGAGGGGAGGGAACCATTGGACATTGGTGGTGGGAAACAGACACTGATGGAGGAATCAGTGCTGGAACACTGTATGACTGAAACTCAAACATGAACATCTTTTTAATTATATATCTCATGGTGGTATCACTTGTATCACTTGTCTTGCTTGTCTTTTTTTATCATGGTGGTATAATAAAAATTTTAAAATAAATAAAAAATGTATATATATATTTATAGTGTTTCATATAAACACAGTAAGAGAGACATTTATCTACACCAGGAGTAAATTTATAGAGTGATCATGCCTGGGACATCTGGCCAGATAGCCAAGATTGCATTCCTTTCACCAGATTGCTTCTTCCTAATCCCATCAGGTCCTCTTGATCTATTGCTTATCTCTGATCAGAACAGAATTTGTTCCAAAACTGCTCTTAACTATATTACTGTTCAGGACATTGAGTTCACCCCTTGTCAAGTCCATGACACTTTACTCATGACTTGCCCTGGGTCCATCTACACCCATGGTGGGACCCTCTTTTTTGTTTATTTTTTTTAAGTAAAATAGATTTTATTATGGAGGTTTTAGGAAGGGATAGTGTCTGGGAGCGCCACCAGGGTCCCGACAGTGTTGGGAAGCGAGTTCCCTTCTACCTCCTAAGCCAGCGGGAATGGATGAAGACTCAGGAATCCGATGCAGTTTTAAAAGGGCTTTACTATCACAGGTTCCAATATACAATCCAAGAGCAGGGAAAAACTCCGGACTCTGGGTTCCCAGCTAGGCCCTAGTCAGGTGTAGGCCAAGATGGCTGCCACCACGTGTTGAGGCCCAACAGAGAATGGAGAGGACGGAGAAGCAAAACACCAAGGGAAGCCGAAAGGGCAAAAGGGGGGGGGGGGGGGGAGAAAGAGAGCTTCTTTCTTCTTGCAGCTTATTTTATAGCTAGAAATCTGCCCAAACTCCCCAGCCCAGCCTATTCTGGGCTGGGCTATCTAGAGATGCACAAAAATAGCTTTATAGAAATGTAGCAACTTCAGGAGACCATCTGGTTGTTTACAAGGACCCAGAGCTAATTAAAAGCCTCCTAGCAGAGCTGGGAAAAGCTATAAGCTAAATGTAACTTACCATGGCAGGAAGGTCAAATGCCCTAAGGTAATTTCTCCCAGCACCTCACCTAATGTCTTGAGCCAAGATCTGCCTGGAATTGCCTTTATTGGGTAGAGAAGGGGGTTTCTGAGATGGCATGTCTCTGTACCAAAGACTAATACTAATGCCAGTTAAATATTTCTCCAAGCCTTCACCAGAGTCTCCTCTACTTCACGGTAGTTTTGTATTTTAGTTGCCTTTGAATTATCAGGGAGCCATGCTTGCTTGCTTGCTTGGAGGCAAACAGTATTTCTCTCTGGTCTAATTACTTAGAGATCCAACGTGGCCAGGCAAATATGCTGGTAAGATCTAGCTAGTCCCACGATGATTGTGGTAGCATGAGAGAATATTTATACCAGCCAGTACAGAATACATGGTCAGATAAGACTGCCACATTCAGACTACCCCCCTATCTATGAAGTGACCTGCAGGAGGCAATCCAGGGCAGATGCAGAGGCCTAGGCTTTTAGGTGTCCTGCAACAGGATAGGATGAGTAAAAGTGAGAGAGAGAGAGAGAGAGAGAGAGAGAGTACACATCTAAAGACAGGAGATGTGGTCAACACATGTGCTCAGGCATCACATTTGTTGGCCACATAGGCTCAAACAGCAAACGGGGATCTTCCTTTTGGTCTGTGAGGAATTAGGAATCAATCTAAGGGCAACTGAGGTTTAAGTTAGGAAATACGACAGATGCCCAGGAGTAACTAATTTACATTCAGTTAAGTCCTATATCACAAAGGCATTGCCTTAACTGTCTTCCAGTATTTATACAAAACATCCTTTGTATTAGCATAAGCATATGTAAAGGGCATACATGAAAGAGAAAAGCAACTTTTCATTTACAATACAAACCCCAGGACTGAGGACTCTAACACCTACATCTCAGAAGTCATGTGCACAACAGGTGTGAATTGAAATGTTTAATTGAGAGAGGAACAAAACACCACCACCAAATTATGGTTCAACACTAACAAATAAAAATCATCCTTCAAAAGTCATGTAAAAATACTCTGCCAAACAAAATGGAGAGAACTTTTTTATCATTTTCTTTCTTCCTTGAAATATATGTTAGAAGTTCTTTAGAGAGAGGCTATTTTAGGTCAGAAAATTGTATTTATATAAATTAAGAAAGAACCTCAAATATATAAGTGAAAGTAAAATAGAAACTTGCATTTATCTTTCTCTTGGTTGATATAATAAATAACATACTATGAAAAAATAATAGCAGCATTGTACTTGACCAGTTCAGGTCCATATTAGTGTGTATTTGTTTATTATGTTTGTGCATGTATATATTAAATAATAACAATGATAGAGGGGGTATTAGTATCATCTTGTTATTCTACCTGTAAAATGGAATGTATTATTGAAAGAAGGATCTGACTAGCACTAAACATACTTTACAAACTAGGAGAACCACTAAAATGGTCCAAAAAAAAAAAGAAAAAAGTATAATTGATAGGCTTAAATGAGAATTCATATTGGTAGAAAATACTCAGTTAGACCAATAAAAGATAAAAACAAGTTGAGACAAAAGCTAGAGGACAAAAGGAAAGGCAGCAAATTAAAAAGCATGAAAATTTCAACTGTTAATATAACTATATCAATGACTACTTTGTCAACTGTCACCTACCCCCAATTAAAAGGAAGATTATCATTTACTTCTCATTTATTGTTACCGAGTAGTATTTTATAAATTGCCTAATAAACAAAGATAGCTCATCTTAATTTGCAGTTTTTGATTACTTGACAGATGGCAATATTTTGTCTAATATTTGTCAGGGCTGGTTGGGGGTGGGACAAGGCTAAAATTCAGATCAGGTGTCTACATTTGGAGAACTCTGTTCCCAGAATTTCAGTAGAGAGGAAGATAATGGAAGTAGAGGAAGTAAGAGGGTGCGGCACAGAATATGAAGACATCATGCAGGGTGAAGGCAACAGGCACAGGGCAACCAGAGATCCATGACTGATACATTATCTTCAATTTTTTTTTATTTTATGCCTCTTCTTTCCTTCTCTGTACTGTTGATGTGAAAAGAGCTACACATTTGATTGTGGTGCATGAACATGCTTGGCTACGTATAAACCAGGATCATGTAATCTGATATGGCATGGGTGATCACTCATGCCACCCATGCAATATTCCTGGAAGGGCAATACTCCTGGAATTGTACTCAGCATCTGTAGGTGCAGTAGATTGAATTTTTGTGCTCATGCCCGAATTTTAAGAACTTAAGACTCTTATTTATTTATTTATTTATTTTTTTGCTTTTTGGGTCACACCTGGTGACGCTCAGGGTTTACTCCTGGCTCTGCACTTACTCCTGGCAGTGCTCTCACTGTGACTACTATAATGCCAGCATTTATGTTTGGCTTTTTCATTTTCTAGGGCAGGGGCACACCTAGCTGTGTTTGAGGCTTACTCCATGATCTGTGCTCAGGGAGCACTCCTGACACACTCACTAGGTGGTGGGGTAGAGGAGATTGAACTCAGGTTGACTGTATGCAGGAAAAGTGCCCCACTCACTATAGTGCCACCCTGGGCCTTCTTTTGTCTTTTCAATGTGTTAAATTCTGGTTATTAACTCTGTATATCTATTATCTATGTAAAAAGCATGTCCTCTCTCTTGCCTGATGCCTGAGCAAATAGTTCTAGGCCTCCCTCAGCACATCCATAAGTTGTTCCCATTGTGATCTTGAACTAGGTTTCTCATCAGCTTGACATGATTTTGCAATTCTCTACTTCTCTATACTCCATGATTAAAAACTCAAAGGGTGTCGTCACATGGGTTTGGGCAGATAAGGAAAATAGCATTTTAATGGTTTTAGCATGAATTTAGTTTCCTGTGGTATTTTTTAGTCTACTTCCCATCTCAAAGACCCCATATTTATTTTATTTTTAGTTTAAATATTCCAAGAACCCTCTGTCTTCACTCATTTACCAGTTACCTTCAGGTGCTTTCTAGTTTGTGACAAATTAGAGACAAGAATCTCTGCATTATAACCTACCAATGAAATCCTTGAACATCTTTGCAATCTTTGAGAATTTTTACTATGTAACAAGATAAGTAAAGGAACAATGATAATATTACCTAGCATCACAATCAGCATTTATCATAAACAAAAGGTGAGAGACAGTTTTAGTTCTCAAAAACAATCTTTTATGGATGAGTAACTGAATAACAGAGATGTACAGTCATTTACTTTGGGTCACTGGGCATAATAAGGATTTGGCATGAGGTCACTTGCTCTATGACTTTCTTAATGACCATTACAGAAACTAAGAATGTTTTTGTTGCTTTTCAAAAGACAATTGGGGCCATGAAGCTTTAATTAACATTACATTGGCTTAAGTGTGTGTGTGTGTGTGTGTGTGTGTGTGCATAAAGTATATAAGATCTAGACTTTGTGGTGAAATAACAGCTTAGAATTTTGGAAGGAGATCCCCAGCATCCCATATGGTCCCCTGTGCACCACCAGGAGTAATTCCTGAGTGCCAATCCAGGAGTAACCCCTGAACATTGCCAGGTATGACCCAGAAAAAAAAAACAAAAAATTGGGAAAGTAAAAAATCCTCTGTGAGTCTTCTCTGTAGTGTTCCAAAAAGCCAGAGCTCACGAGTGTGGAGAGAGGCACAGAAAAATTGTCACAGAAAAAAAAAGTATAACTGCCTGTTCCTATTGGCAGTACCTAGATGATTTCTGGCTTCTTGGCATTAATCACCTGTCAGAAATTACCTTCTGCAGACCTGACATTCCTACCTTGACATGTTTTGCGTCTTTTGTTCATGAGTGATGAGTTTATGGCTAGATTCTATCCATCATGCATTTTGATCAGACCGTCATCCCTAGGTGACTCACATTTGTAGCTAGGACTGGGGCCCAAAGATGTCAGCCCAAGAGCGATATCATGTGATGGTCAGGTAGATCTTTCTGGAGTAGAGTGATAGTAATCAAGGTTTGCTATACGTCAGTGCTAGATTGTTTGCTGTGACACATGAACCAGGCATTCATAAAAGTATGACATGGACATGATGCTAGTTAGGGTTTACTTTTACCATAAGGATGAGCCTAATTAGATACATGCTCAGCTGTGCCTCATCTGGTTCACAGATGTGTTAGAGAAGAACAAAATTCTAAACTAGTGAGCAGATAGTCTCTACATTGTCAGAGCAAGGGCTTAGAACACTATTGATGAAAACTTTGGAAACAAAGTAGTCAGATGCATGAGGCCTCTAAAAGCCAAAGAATCCCAAAGTAGGAGGACTGAATGGAAATAAATAAAAGTTGAAAAGTGTACTCTCCAGGACATTTAATTCTTTTGATTAAATTAAAGTTAATATATTTTATTATTGAGGACCTGATTTTATGTTCAATGTCATTGAAAATCTTCTCCAATACTGGAAGCAAAGAAAGATTTAATTTAAAAATAAGCATTTTGCACTGCTCCAAAGCTTTTGGTAGCATTGTATACCTTTCTCTCCTTCCTGAATATTCTCATCATCATTCATCTTTTAATCTACAGGCACCAAAATTTCCTTTCCCAGTTTTTTTAATTGAATCACTATAAAATACACAGTTACACAGTTGCTCACGATTGGGTCTCAGTCATACAATGTTCTGACCCCTTTCACTTGCTTCACCAATGTGTATTATCCAGCACCAATGTCCCCAATTTCCCTCACAACCTTTCACAGCATGTTTCTGTGGCAGGCACTTTTGTTCTCTCTTGCGCTCTCTCTCTTTCTCTCTCTCCTTTCCATGTTTTTAAACCAATATCGAGTTTACTAAATTTGGGTAGACAAATTTGGTTTTGTATTTCTAATCACATTTACTGCACTGTAACTGATAGGGCATAAAAATGGAGATTTATTAGAAATGGAGATTTTACAAACCTATCTCTGAATATAGAGTTGTGTTTGTATCATTGTATCATCTCCTTGAAGTTGATTAGAAGGATTTTATAATTAGATGTTTTAACCATTTTGAGTTTTTAGGACTAGCATATGCTCCAAGAATGGTTATTGATGGATAAGATAATATCTGTTCATAATTTCAAACACCAGGGAATTTACCTAGAAACTGCCAGAGCTTCTTGACAGGCTCTGGTGGGGACTGCTGTCATATGTAGAACTGTGTCAGCATGCCTTCTGCAAAACACATTCTGTATCTCTTTCTATATATACACATGCCATTTCTATTCTCAAGGTCACAGAAACTGGCAGAATGAAAACATTTCTTGGGTCTCATTCAGCCAACTCTGTAGTCAAAATGGTATCTGTTTCAAATGCCACTTTAAAGAGGCAATAATAACACAAGTGCTTGATCTATCTTGACAGGAGAAAAGATGTTAACTTTCCCAATGTCCCTTATTTTCTGCAATCTTGAGTAAATTTCACTCTCCTTTTCTTTACTACCTCTATTTCAATCATTCTTATTTGGAGAGTAATTTCTTTAGAATGCATCTGGGGTTAACATGGGCCATCAACATCATATCCCCCACCCCATTTGGCTTCTAATGCTATCCTTTAGCTGAATACAGTTTCATTTTTAGCTGAATGCATAGTTTATGATTTTTCTTTTTTTCCCTCTATTTTCTGCTTTTCTTTAACGTGCTTGGCAGGGCTCAAATTTTGCTCCTGGTTCTGTGCTCAGGGATCACTCCTGTCAGTGCTCAGGAGAGGTCATATACAGTCCCAGGAATAGAATTGTGGATGGCGGCATGCAAGGAAAGGTCCTTAACCCCGTGCTATCTCTCTGACCTCTCTTACTTTTATAGTTTATTACCCAAATCTAGATTCTTTGTTATATTCACTCATAATCTTTACATTCATTTACATTTGATAAATATCAACTGCAGCTATTGATACTCTTAACTTTGCTCTTTGCTATCTTTGTGACTTATAAAATAAGAATCATAGCAGCGTATATCCTAGTGCTATGATGGGCGTATGGGCCAGAGCGTTAGTTCAGGGGGCTAAGGAGCTGCATGTGGCTGACCACAGTTTGATCCATGGTATCACATAGTCCTCAAACATTGCCAGGATGGCCATGGTAACCCGCAGTACCATGTGACCTGAGCAGCACCACATTCTCTGAACTGTCAGTCGAGCTGAGAATCACTGGGAGTGACCCTCACCAAAATTCATGGAAGAATAGTGTATTTATGTATTTATATTTGTACTGCAATGTGTTTTTGTTTATTTATGTGTTTAGTAGTTAGAACAATAACTGACATATTCTAAAGATTTAGCAGTTTATAGTGGCAAGAAAATTACAAGTCTCAGATCATGATTCTTTCCCCTCATTAACCTAAAAGTATTCCTGATGCTCCTTCGGGGACCATTAGGATGCCAGGGATCTAACCCAGTTTGGCTGTGTGCAAGGCAAATGCCCTACTCTGGCCCAAGAGCCCTAAGCGTTAGAGTTGTTAGTGTCACACTTGGACATGGAGGGTTGTGATGGGTGAACTTGAGGCCTCGTGTTTGCAAGGCAGGGCCCTGTCCACTTAGTTATTTCTGACTTCTGTGTACAAGTGATTTGTGTAGATGAATATGTTCAGCTTTACTGTGAATGTACTTATGGCTGTACTTACTCCATCCAGCAGAAGAGCCTATTAAGTGGCCGTGCGGTTCACCAATAAATGCTGGATTTAGAGGTGACTACAAGAGTATGCCACCCACACGGCAGAGCCTGGCAAGCTACCCATGTCGTACTTGATATGCCAAATACCAGTAACAATTATAGACCTCATTCCCATGACCTGAAGGAATGGTTTGAGGCTCTTTATGTTCCTGGAGCAAGCAGATGCCCTTGGGCTCTACTGGCATGAGACAGGACTTATGGAGATGTTGCTGGTGCCTGCTCGATCAAATCGATGATGAACAGGAATACAGTGATACAGTGATAGACAGTGAACCTAAAAATATATACTATCAAAAGACAGGTATTTCCCAAATACAACTTTCATAACTATTTTCTTTCACAAGACTTCTTAGACAGATGTTGGGAAAATTTTATGGTAGAACACCAACTATTGGGAAAATCCAGAGAGCTCAGCAAAAAACCGGTTTCCATGGAATTCTCACTCATTTACTCATCTTCCAAACTGTTCCTCATCAGAATATATATATATATATATATATATGTATATATATATCTGTGAACCTTTATATATATGTATATATATATATATATACCTCTGTGAACATAATTCCTATAATTCTTATTGGATACTATGAAAGAAAATGATATGCAAATGGATGCAAAGAAATTTAATGAAACAACAGTAATGAGTAATAAGTAGATGTTGAACCAGTGTAACCAAGTCCTGAGCAATTTGTGGACTATTAAATAATAAATATATGTGATTATACTCATGGGGACTTAAATATAGCAATTTGTTGCCTTCCTTTTGCTACCATCCATTCCAGATTTTAAGTAATCACAGTGGAACATTACTACAACCACCTGGGTTGATTCTTCCTCTTGTCATCTATTTCTCTTCCAGTCCATATCTTTATAAGATACAGACCTGGTAACAAAACTTCAGTGTTGGAAATTGCTAGTAATTCCTCATTACCCCATTATCTAAGTACATTTCTCATTTCTCTTCAACAGACTTCCTCTAAATTTCTCGTCAGTGCTCCATTTGTGAGTCCACCCTATATTCTATCCCTGGCAGAGCTTTGCCCACCCTGTACTCTGCTCTTGACAGAGTTTTGCATTTCTTGACATGTAATGAACATCTGCTGCCTTTGCTCAGACTATTTCTTCTGCATAACATTTAGTGTTCACATGCATAAACTATTTAATCCTTACAGTAAAACTTTGGCTTTCCAGTATCACTGTCCTCTTAACAGTTGAGTAAACTGAGTGAGGTAAAAAGTTTCCCACTAATCTGGCTGAAATAATGCAGGTCATAAACAGGACTGATTTAAACTCAAATTAGCCTTGGTGAAAATGCCTTTGTATTTACAATTTCTGGGCAGTTAACAAATACTCTACCTCTTGTCAGAATAATTAATACAAGGTCCTATAATATTATCTTTGCCAATATTTCCTTTGTCTATACATATAATAGACATAGAAACGATGCATGCATTTTATGCAGCATTCTTAATTTCAATGCTCATTTAATCAGTTGCTCCATATGACTGCTAGCTGTTTAAGAACAGAAGCCTTTTGTAAACATTTTGACCTCCATTGCCAACTAACAGCCAGGCACAACACCTGAAAAAATGCAATCCCACTATCAAAAAGACAGCATCTACTAAGCCTTATGTTGCCAGAATGTGTTTCTGAACTGTAATTGTTGCAGCAGGGCTTAGAAATGGAACTTGAAGTATTTTGAAGAGAGTCTACCTTAGTCAAGAGCTCCTTCCTCTGAAATGCCTCATAAAAATCAGTTTGATTTCACGTTTGAGATTTCTCAGTCACTTCTAACAGTTGCAGGTGTTCTTTGACCACAGTGGCCCTTCCACAGACCTTTCAAGCTCAGAATCAGTCCAAATCCTCAGATCTGGCTCCCACTTGGTGTTTCTTGCCACATTAAGAGCTCTCCACCAGTCTGGAGGCATGATTCTCCCACATTAAACATCTCTGAGCACAATTTTTTGCATCAGACTCTGCACTCTGGTCAGGGATACAAAAATGAAAAGACAAGGAACAGTCACAGCTTTATGGAAATCTTAAAAGTAAGTCTTGATCTTGGAATGTCACATATTGTATGTTGTGGCCGACTGCTTGGAGAATAGGAGGGTTGTCTCTAAGTTTGGGCATTGGGAATGATTTAAAGGAATTTGTAGCGAGAGGGTTCATGGGCTTGAACTTTTAGCTAGTAAGAATTAGTCAGATGATAGAATCTCATTGTTAAATATTCCCTCAAGGCACTTCTCAATATCTGTTATATTCATTGCTGGACTAAAAGAAAATTTCCTAAGTAGCCTTAAAGAATATTTCCTAAGTAAGAGTGTCACCACTTTCTGTTCTTACTGTAAATAATTTGTTACACAAATGTCGGAACAGCAGTTTAATTTTTTATTGAATCACTGTAAATTGCTGTTTTAAAGTGTTTCTATTTTTCAGGTGTCACAACCACACTCCCTTCTCCAGGGCCCATTACCTCTTTAATGTCCTCAGTTTCCCTTCCATCCCTCCATCATTCTCTTCAAAAGTTCTTTTTCCCTATCCCTTTGTCCTAATGTTCCTTCCCTAATAATTTCCCCCCCACCCCTACCCTGGTGGCAAACTTCCCTACTGAGGACCAGTTCTTTTGCTCTTAGTTTCTATTGCCATGGGCATTTGATATTCCCAGAGAGGTGTCTTTATAACTCACATATTGGAGCAATCTTTCTGGGTCTGTTCCTTTCTTTTGACTGATTACACTCAATGTGATGCTCTCTGGATCCAGCCACTTGTAGCAAATTTCATGTTTATCACTTCTTTTTAAAATTTATTTATTTATTTTTTATTTTTGGCTTTGGGGGTCACACCTGGAGATGCTCAGGGGCTAGTCCTGGCTCTGCACTCTGGGATATTCTTGGCAATGCGCAGGGGTTCATATAGACTGCCAGGGATGAAACGACTTTATCTTTATAGCCAATTAGTATTTCACATGTATATATACCATAGTTTCTTTGACCATTCATTTGTTCATGGACATTAGGGCTGCTTCTGGATTTTGGCTGTATATATAGTGCTGCAATGAACACAGGAGTGTAGTGATATTTTCTGATTTGTGCTTTTGTGCTTCTGGGGTATATTCTCAGGAGTGTATTCCTTGTTTTTTTGCTATGTACAAAAAGTCAAAACAAAATGGATTAAAGACCTAGATATCAGACCTGAATTCACAAATTACATAGATGAAAGTATAGGCAGAACTCTCTGAAATGCTACTGACTAAACAAGTAAAAGCAAAGATAAACAGAGCCCTCTTTAAAAACATGTATGACTGTAACCTAGTATGAACATCTTTGTAATTGTATATCTCACAGTGGAATCATAAAAATATTAAATTAAAAAATGTATTGATTGAGGGTCTGGGTAAAAACACAGGGGGCCAGGAGCTAACTGTATGCAATCAACCTAGGTTAGATAGATATCTGGTTTCACATATGATCTCCTGAACCACAGAACAGAGGTGGTTCAGGGGATCATATGGGATCCTCTAGGCAACCTGACCCCAAGGTTAGTCAAGTGCTAACCTTGCATACAGCCAATGAGGTCAGATATCTGGTTTCCCATATAATCCCCTGATCCACAGCACAGTGGGCGGGGTGCTAACCTGTATGCAGCCAACCTAGGTTTGATATTTGATATTCTCTTGGTCCTCTGAGTTACACCTGATTGACTTCTGAGGTACAAAGTAAGAGTAAGTTCTGAGAAACACTAGGTGCAATTCAACATCAATAAATAATAAAAATTTAAAATATATTCAGCCATTTTTGTTTAAATTCAAAAAATAACTTGTGCTTGGAATAAACCTTTCTGTAAACAACAAGACCTGGTCTTGGTGATCCTTCCTTGAACATGGCTGTACCTCTCACACTTTACACTCTCGGCGACACCAGAATTTTTGTGATTCCTGGGATTGTGGTCAGGCCTCCCATACTTTAGAATGTGCATGTGAAGTTGTTTCTGTCTGTGAGTCTTGACTGGAGGCCTATGGCAGGCACTCATCAGGCATCAGGTCCATGCAGCTATTCTTTTTATTCTTATCCTTTCAGTCTCAAAGACGGACATGAATTCTGTTTTCCTTCACAGCTCTTAGCTCAATCGAAAATTCATTTTTACTTGTTTTCCCATTCATCAAATTCTATATTTTATTTATTTATTTATTATTTATTTTAATATATTTTATTATACCACCATGAGATAAACAATTGGAAAAATGTTCATGTTTGGAACATACAGTGTTCCAGCACTCCTCCATCACCAGTGCACATTTCATGTACCACCAATGTCACTGATTGCCTCCCCCCCCTTCCCGTAGCCTGCCTCTATGGCAGGTTCTATATCTCTTTTCTCTCTATTTCTCTCTTCCTTCATTTTTATATTGTAGATTATAATATATATATACTTAGGGTTATCATGTATATATTTTGCCTGTATTTACTTATTTTTAATAAGTATTTTTATTATAACCCCGTGAGATATAAAAATTAGAAAGATGTTCATTTTTGGTTTTGGTCATACGGTGTTCAAGCACCCATCTCCACAATGCCCATCTCCACCACCAACATCCCCGTTCCCTCCCCCCCCCAGCCCACACCATGGCAGGTTCTTTATTTCTTTCTCTTTCTCTCTATCTCTTTCTCTTTTTCCTTCCCTTCCAGATTGTGGATTACAGACCATACATTAAAGGGTTGTCATGTGTTAACTTTTTTGCCTGTATTTAATGCTCAGTTCTAGGTTGGCATTAGTACATTTAAAAATTGTTGGCGCACTGTTCCATTTTCTGTCTTATCTAGCCTCTGATCCCCACATGTTTGTGATAATTTCCACCTTTGACAAGAAACCTCCTGATATATTTTTCACTTGACCTTGGATATGAGTATCATAATATATACATATATATTTATGTTATGCATATAAATGCAGTCATTCTGTATCTGTCTCTCTCCTTCTGGCTAATTTCACTCAACATAATCTTCTCCATGTCCATCCATTTATAGGCAAATTTTATAACTTCATTTTTCCTAACAGCTGCATAGTATTCCATTGTGTAGATGTACCAAAGCTTCTTTATCCAGTCATCGATTTTCGGGCACTCTGGTTGCTTCCAGATTCTGGCTATTGTGAATAATGCTGCTATGAACATAAAAGTAGGGATGGTGTTTCCGCTGCGTATTTTTGGTTTCCCAGAGTAGATTCCCAGGAGTGGTATGGCTGGGTCAAATGGGAGTTCAATTTCTAGTCTTTGGAGCAAAGTCCATATTGTTTTCCAGAAAGGCTGTACCAGCCAGCATTCCCACCAACAATGGATGAGTGTCCCCTTTTCCCCACATCCACGCCAGCACTTGTTGTTCTTGCTCTTTTGAATATGTGCCAGTCTCTGTGGTGTAAAGTGGTATCTCATTGTTGTTTTGATTTGCATCTCTCTGATGATTAGTGATGATGAGCATTTTTTCATATGTTTTTTGGCCATTCGAATTTCTTCCTTGCTGAAGTTTCTGTTCATTTCTTCTCCCCATTTTTGATGGGGTTGTGTGTTTTCTTCTTGTAAAGTTCTACCAGTGCCTGATATATCCTGGATATTAACCCCTTATCAGATGGGTATTGGGTGAATATTCTTTCCCATTCTGTGGACTGCTTTTGTATCTTAGTCACTGTTTCTTTTGAGCTGCAGAAGCTTTTTAGTTTCATGTAGTCCCATATGTTTATCTTTTCTTCTAGTTACTTTGTTAGTGATGTTTCACCTTTGAAGATGCCTTTAGCTTCAATGTCGTGGAGGGTTTTTCCTATATTTTCTTCAATGTACTTTATAGATTCAAGTCTGATATTGAGATCTTTAATCCATTTTGATCTGATTTTTTGTGCATGTTGTTAGACACAGGTCCAAATTCATTTTTTACATGTTGCTGCCCAGTTTTCCCAACACCACTTGTTGAAGAGGCTTTCCCTTACTCCATTTTAGACTCATTGCACCTTTATCAAAGATTAAATGATCATGTGTTTGAGGTTGGGTGTCAGGATACTCAATTCTATTCCATAGGTCCACAGGTCTGTTTTTATTCCAATACCATGCTGTTTTAATTACTACTGCCTTGTAGTACAGTTTGAAGTTGGGAAAGGTGATGCCTCCCATCTTCTTTTTCCCGAGGATTGCTTTAGCTATCCTTGGGGGGGTTTATTGTTCCATACAAATTTCAGGAGCGTTTGGTCAATTTCTTTGAAGAATGTCATCGGTATCCTCATAGGGACTGCATTGAATCTGTACAGAGCTCTAGGGAGTATTACCATTTTGACAATGTTGATTCTCCCCATCCATGAACAGGGAATGTGTTTCCATTTCCTTGTGTCCTCTTTTATCTCTTGGAGCAGTGTCTTGTAGTTTTCTTTGTACAGGTCCTTTACATACTTGGGTAAGTTGATTCCTAGGTATTTGATTTTTTGTGGCACAATTGTGAATGGAATAGTTTCCTTAATATCCCTTTCTTTTCTTTCGTTATTTGTATATAGGAAAGCCACTGACTTTTGAGTGTTGATTTTGTATCCTGCCACTCTACTATATGCGTCTATTGTTTCTAGGAGTTTTTTGGAAGAGAGTTTAGGGTTCTCTAGGTATAATATCATGTCATCTATTTGTATGGCATAAATATATATGTACATATTATGATACCAATATCCAAGGTCAAGTGAAACATATATCAGGAGGTCTTGTCAAAGGTGGAAATTATCATAAGCGTGGGAGTCAGGAGGTTAGGTAAGACAGAAAATGGAACAGGGTGCTAATAATTGTCGAGGGGTACTAATGCCAACCTAGAACTGAGCATTAAATAGGAGGCAAAAGGATACACATGACAACCTTTTAATATATGTTCTGTAATCCATAGTCTGGAAGGGAAGGAAAAGAGAAAGAGAGAGAGAAGGGAAAGAAATAAAGAACCTGCTATGGAGGTGGGCTGGGGAAGGGGGAGGGAACTGGGGATGTTGGTGGTGGGAGATGGGCACTGGTGGAGGGATGGGTGCTGGAACACTGTATGACCAAAACCCAAACATGAACTTTTTTAATTGTATATCTTTTTTATTTGTATATCTCACGGTGGTATAATAAAATACTTAAAAAAAAATAGAGCCAAATAAAAAAACCCTCCCTACAAATTATAAAAAATTAATTAACTATGTCTAAAGGTTGTGTAATAAAATTTAAAAATAAATAAAAGATTTAAAAAATTAAAAAAAAAGAAAGTAAAAAGACAACACAAAATAGGAGAAAGTATTTGTAAAATCATATATCTGGCAAATGACATGCTTCGAATCTATTTAAAAAATGTACAACTTAATAATAAAAATGCAGACTGCTAAACTTTCCTGAAAATTGGGCAGAGATGCTCCTGGTCCTCCCTGAACACAGGGGGCCCCGGGAGGGGGACAGGTTTGGGTCTGGCCCATCCCAACAGAGCCCAAGCAACCTATACATCCAGATTCCACAATTGCTGCCATATGGGCTCAAGGCTGAACTCCACTGCTCCAATAAGCCTCACCCATGAGTTAGTCCTTTGAAAATTCAGGTATGCAGGTTTTTGCAACTGAATTCTCCAGACTTTCGTGGAGTTGGGGATGGGCCCCCTCCCTCATCTCCCTGTTCTTCAGAAGGCCCAGTGGCCTCATGCATGTACCAAAGGCACCACCTAATTATACATTTAACTCCAACTTTATCACACAGTTACAATCTTCAGAATTCCTGGAGCAACATCTCAAACTCTAGCATACTGATATGTGCATTACCATGTCACATTTAATAGACGTAAATATAAGGCACCCAATAACGAAATATATAGTCACAATGCCTATTCTGTAACAACGTATTAGTAATTTCTTATACAAAGGGTAATGGCTCAATGGCTCCATCGCGAGATTGAACAATCCTCATTAACTTTCTTCTAAGAAAACATTTCCGACCATATTTTTGCAAAATTAGTTATAACAAGCAGTATAAAATAAATTATTGAAGACCTGCTTAAGACAGGCTCAAGTGGTGGGTGCGAAATTTGAAATAATTGTGAACCAGAGTTGCAATGGTGGAGGGTTTTTGGACTGAATATTAAATATTTATAAGAGGGACCTGAGCAATAGCACATCAGGTAGCTTTTGCCTTGCATGCGGCTAGACCCCCGGCATCCCATATGGTCCCCGAGCATAGCCAGGAGTAATTCCTGAGTGCAGAGCCAGGGTAACCCTCTGAGCATTTCTGGGTGTGGCCCAAAAGGCAAAAAATAAATAAATACATACATTGATAAATATTTGTAAGAAATTAACATGAACATCTTTGTTAAAAAGTTGAGTAGGAAGCCCACTACATTTAATAAATTCAATAAGTGAAAGCAATAACACAGATGGTCCAATTCACACATAACCCAGTAAAAAGGTCATGACATTAGCAATACCATTCCGAGATGTCTGTTGTAATAAGCAATATAATTAGTGCCTGCTAAGGGGAGCAGGCTTGGGGGGTAGGGAGAAACGAGGGTCTTTGGTGGCAGTAAGAGCATATTGGTGGTGGTTCGGGTGTTTGAATAGTGAATACTTGAAACAACCATACTGTGAACAACTTTGTAAATCACAGTGTTTAAATAAAGTTTAGAAAATTTTCTGAAAATATAAAAAAATAAAAAAATAAAAAAAAATAAACTAGCTGGTTTCCTCTCTCTCGCGCTTCTTTTTGGGCTCTTTGTGAGGCGCTCACCCTTCTTGGAAGTCTTGTCTTCCCCCTTTTACAAAGCCTTTACACGTGGTGGCCGTGTAAAAGCCATCTTTGCCTACACGTGGCTGGGGTTCTAGCCTGGAATCCTAAGCACGGGCTTTTCCTTTTGCTGATTTGTATGCCTGAACCTGTGATAAGTAAAAGCCTTTTAAAACTGCATCGGATTCCCTAAGTTTTCATCCATTTCTCCCGGCCGGAGGTAGAAGGGAACTTCGCTTCCCGGCACTGTCAGGGACCTCGGCGGAGCCCCCGGACAGAGTTTGACTTCGAGGCAATTGTCTAGTTCCATCTCTCTTCTGCATGGTTTTCTTACTGCACTTAAATAGTGACTTTACATTTACTTACCAAGTTTTTAAGTGGGGAAAACTGTGAAGCAGTTCACTTGTATCACTTGTCTTCCCATTGTTCATGGATTTGCTCTAGCGGGCACCAATAACATCTCCATATTGCATGCTACTGTAGCCCAAGGGCATCTGCTCGCTCCAGGAGCATGAAGAGCCTCAAACCATTCATTCAGGTCATGGGAATGGGGTCTATAATTGTTACTGTTTTGTCATATCAAATACAACACTGGTAGTGTACCAGGCTCTGCCGTGTGGGTGGGATACTCTCGATAGTAGGTAGGCTCTCATTAGTGCATTTACTGATGAACCATGAAGCCACAAAGCACAGGGAGAGATTGGTTTTTCTCTTGGGTGGAGCTCTGACCTCATGGTACGAGGGGTGGGGTGGGGGGAGGGGGTTGGGTTCCTCTGACTTCTTGTGAGGCCAGGGTTAGAGCCCGCCTTCCCTCCTGGAAGCCTCATATTCAGCAGAGCACAGGGAGAGCCAGAAGCAGCTCTGCCCTGTGTATCTGTATCTCTGGTTCAAGCATACCTGGGCTTGAAATAGGCTTCACTGTAGGGCGGGACTATGATGAGCAGGGTTTGAGATCGGCTTTTTCTCTTGGGTGGAGCTGTGACAAGCTGTGGAGTCCAGATGCGGAGAATGACTGCCCTCATGGTGGGGGGTATTCCTCTGGCTTCTTGTGAGGATCTATTGGGATGACGGGCCAGGGCTGGGAACCCGCCTTCCCTCCTGGATGCCTCATGATCAGCTGAGCACAGGAGAGTGTCTGTAAAATTGTGAAGCAGTTAATAAAATAAATACCATCAAGACTATCATTGAAGGATTTCTTTTCCATTTGTTATGTGCAAAACGATAATGACTGATTTTCATTTAATGAACATTTTTCAATGACATTACTCCCAATTAAACCATGCAACACATGCTATAGAACAAATATTATAATATCTAGTCAATTTTACTGGGTTCTGTGAAGTAGCTGTATTAAGAAATAAATTCATAACTATAATATATATCACTTTTGTAAAAATAAGTTCCCGAATAAGTTTGTTTTTCCTTTTTGGTATTGGTGTCCCACCCAGCAGTGCTCAGGGCTTGCTCCTGGCTCTGTGCTCAGGGATCACTTTAGGCAAAGGGTGCACAGGGGACAACATGTGGTGCAGGGGATTGAACTGGAGATCTGGGGTTACTGTGTATAATGCAAATACCTTATCTCGTTTACTAATTATCTGATCCACCAAAGAAGTAAGTTTCATAAAGGGGAAGGTGTAGTTTCTCTAAAATATTGTTTTTAAAGAAGATTTTTTATTGGTCCTAAGAGATCAGTCCCCTGGGAGAGAAAATAGGTATTTCATTCTAATTTCAGGTGAATAATCATCTTTCTAAAAATCCAAACACCCATATTTCAAAAATAATTCTTAGTAGATACTAACTCAAAAGTGACCCAAAGCAAAATGTGTTCACTTCTTCAAAAACCATACCTTCCTTAAAGACAATGGAATGGTTGCCTGAGAGTTCTGGTGGTGAGTTCAGACATAATCCACTATGGAAAACCTGGGTTTTGCTTCTATTTTACTTGATAAAAAGTTTCCTCAGAGACTATAAAACAAGCTTGGGAAAAAGATTCAATGTTTTCAGAGTTAATCAGTTCTGACCTCAATAATTTATATTCCAGAATGTCAGAAAATATTTCCCTGTTTCCTAAAAAAAGTTAATCTTCCTGAGTTGGCAATTCAGATGGATCAACTTTTCTGTCCCTTATTTATGAGAAATTAAAAAAAAAACAAACACCTTTCAGAAATTTCAACTTCATATGCAATGGAATCAAATTGACTAAAGTTTGTTTGTGAGGGTGAGAAAATAAAAGATGAGTTTAACAGAACCTTTTATAATATTTTGTTGCTCAGAATAGAATATGTAGTTATTATTGAAACATTGAGAGAGATTATTGTCATCGGATGTTGTGCCATCTTTCTGTTTGTGCTTGTTATTATTGAAACAAAACATATTCTCTTGTTCTTTTCATTTTACCCTAAGATTTCATACACAAAGTATTCTTGACTTTTCTTTCTAAAACTATAGCTTTTCCCTTTGACTCTGAGAAAATTGATGACTTTAAAATGTTTTTAAAAAACAGTTTCATGGAAGTAAGTCTGGGAGCAAAACAGAACAAAAGTCAGGCTTGAATAGATTTTCAATCTAGGACAGACTTTTATCCAAAGAATAATATAGTTCCTTTCTGAATATGTGCTGAATAAAAACAAATTTCACAAGACACATTTCATTGTGTCTTCTCGACACAAAGACAATTGCATTGTCTTTAAACTTATTAGAACACACGGTGGTATAATTCTGCTCTCCCTGAAGGTCCTGTGACTGCTTTAGTTACCTTGTAGAATGTAGACTGGCCACCAGGTTGTGCTAAAGCCTTTGCAATGGCTTAATTCAGACGCAGGGGCAGGGACTTTGAAACACTGTTAGCCCTTATCGGAGTCAATAAGTAAATTGGTCTACAAACATGCTTGTGTTGCAGGGTTTTCATGTGTATGCTTATATGTTATGCCACTGTGCTAACTTACATTTGCCAGAGGATGGTCCTACTAGGACAGACCAGTGCTATTCCATTTTTGTGGAAGATGATTTTTTCTCTAGACTGTGTTTTTGCAGAATCATCTTCCTAAAGTTCAAGGCTGCTCTTTCCACTAGGCCCTTCAAATCTGGCTGCGGGGTGGGGGGGTGGGGGAGAGGGAAGATTTCTGATAAGTGAGGCCTTTAGGTTCCGTTCTTTGTCCTTTGCTCTTTCATATGTAGATCTCTTGCTGTGATCCTACAAGGACATCCTTCTCACCTAAACTAGCTCTTTTGTGTGAAAAACAAAACAAAATATTTAAATAGCTCCTGGTTCAGTCATATTTTCCTTTCCCCCAAATCAGAGCAGTTTTGCGATGCTGACTCCTCACAGATACAGACAACCAGCCTCCTTTGATGGCCATTCGCGTAATGCATTTGGGTTACTTGGAAGATTCCTTCTGTGTTTTCTGCAAAAGTGCTTAGATATGTAGCAGTGGTAGACCAGAGCTTTGCAAATGCTTTGACTTCAACCTCTCCTTTCCAAAGTTGCACTTTACTTACAGACTTTAGAAACTGCTGTGGTTGGTGTTAATGACAGTCTATTTTTAGGGTCAGAGCGATAGTCCAGTAGGTAGGGAATTTGCCTTGCACGCCCATAGGGTCTCCCGAACACTGCCAGGAGTAGTTCCTGAGTGCAGTCAGGAGTAACCCCTGAGTATTGCCGGGAGTGACCCAAAAGCAAAAAAAAAAAAAAAAAAAAAAGAAAGAAAGAAAAGATTTATTTTCAAGTTACTTGTCGTATGTTTGTACATTCTTTTTTGGGGGTGTGCCAAGCTTACCTGTGCTAGACTGGTCATTTTTAGAATGCCTCTAAATGCACTGGCTACAAGAACTGTTCAAGAGCTAGAAGTTGCAAACTCAAATATCTTCGAAAGTCAGGACAACAACTAATATGGGTGGAAAAGGTGAATAACATATTAAATAGTGACAGCGTCAAAAAAATACAGAAAACAAATGTTGCAGCTGTTAAAAATACTCACATGCAATGATTTCAAAAAACATGATTTTGTCCTAACAAAATACACCAGCATCCTGAATGTTTGCCATCTCTGTACTATTTTTAACAGACCTGTTTCCACTCTGAAGCTCTTGCTGTAGGTCTTTAGGGTTGCTTGAAGCTCTTTGTTGATTGAAATCATCTCTGTTGAGGAGAGAATGTAATTGAGTAGAAGAAAAATTGATTGAAGAGTTTATTTTGCAGAAGTACCTAGACTTTGGAAGACAGCATGAAATTTCTTTGAAAGATTGGCCCCCCACCTGGGGAGTTTGGTTCCTGGTTTTCATAGGTAAGTGCCAGGCACAAAAGCGTTACATAAGTGTTCTTTAAAAGAAGACATCAAGGTAATTCGTGACGTTTTTTCGTTAACTGAAAGAGCATGGCTTCTAAGAGAAGGCGTAGCCGAAGAAGAAGCACTGCTTAGAACTTCAAAGCCATCCCTTGATGCTGCAGAGTTAACTTAGTCAGAGTTTGGGAAGATGGAAGGAGCCGACATTATTTGAATCTGAAGGCCTATGAGTGCCGCCAGGCTCCTTATCTTCCGCTGCTGGTGCTTCTGGCAACTTGCAAGTTTAGCAGGGGCAGGCTTGGACTGTAGACCCCAAACTTCAAGGTTGTTTACCTCAAGAAAACAGCCACTATTTTGACATCAGCATTCTCTGAGGCATCTGCAGAGGGAGACATTTCCCATGAACACAAAACAGAATTTTCTGATTGGGGGTCTGAGTCTTCATGATTATTCCTTTGCATTTAGAGAAGATGCTTGGAAAAAAAGAATGAGGAAAAGCAGTGGGTAGAAAAGAAAAGACAGAAAAAGGGGAGGGAGATAGATGAGAAAGGAGGAAGAGAAGAGGAAGAGTTTTTTTCTTTCCACTGAAGAAATGAGAGGTTCTTTGTACTATCCTTGGCCCTTGAAATACCACTTTTATTCATAACGGACTATTTCTAGCTTTGATGTCCGTTTAGAACCACTGCTTTTAATGTGTAGCCATGGTTTTCTCAATGAAAAACATGCGGTGCATATTCCAACCCATCCTCTATGGCGTAACCGTTACCTATGAGTTTATAGCCATGGTCTATAGCTGTGGTCTATAGCTAGACATGCATCTAGCTATGGTCTATAGCCAGACACGCGTCCCTGAAGTTAGAAGATTCTAGAGGAGTCTTGAGCCTCATCTTCCGCAGGGGTTTAGAAGCCTTCTAGAAGACCTGACACTTCCTCTGGCTTCCTTTTCCCTTCCCTGTGACACCCATGACTTCTGCTTGCTCTGTGTTCACGTGTTCATGACTCAAACAGCTCTGACAACCTTTACCTTTTCAGAGTTGTAGTTCCTTAGCTCCAGTGACAGTCCAATATCACTTTGGTCAAGTCTTTGTGGTCTGCAGAGCATCTTAATGGGATCAGTCCTCTGTCTTATTGACCTCAGACACTTGGCTTTTCCTTGTCCTCTGTGATATCTAAGAATCAAAGACGCAGGGTTCTGTGACATAGAGCCTATAGCTTCTCGCTTAGGTGGATGCCGAGAAGCCCCTTCATACTGGCCTCCATCCCAGGGAAAGGGGAAGGTACCACCAGTAGGAATGTGTCCCCAAGAGGGAGACCATTTCATTTAAGTTTCTTTCCCTTTTCATTCTCCCTTTTCCCATAGCATCATGCCAAAAGGCAAAATGGCCTGCTTTTTACACAACTGTATCACTTGTATCACTTGTCTTCCCATTGTTCATCGATTTGCTTGAGCAGGCACCAGAACATCCCCATATGTCTTGTCATGAGCTAGTGTAGCCCAAGGGCATCTGGCTCCCTCCAGGAACACGAAGAGCCTCAAACCATTTGTTCAGGTCATGGGAATGAGGTCTAAAATTGTTACTGGTTTTTGGGCATATTAAACACATTGATATTTGATACACAACTGTATTTTCTTTTTTTTCAAGCCCCTGCTGTCACGAGAGGGAATTTCTTTTTATGCATTAGAAGTACTTTAAGCTTTCCTGGATACACTATTCCTGGCTGGCACTTTGAACCAAGTGATTTCACAAGTTGAACTTTAAAACTTTGCTTTTGTGTCTGTAACTTTTCAGTCCAATAACTTAGTGTATGTATGTATGTATGTATGTATGTATGTATGTATGTATGTATTTATTTATTTATTGTTTTTGGGTCAGACCTGCTCATGCTCAGGGGTTCCTCCTGGCTCTGCACTCAGGAATTACTCCTGGCGGTGCTCGGTTTGGGGGAACCATATGGGATGCTGGAGATTAATCCGGTTGGCTGTGTGCAAGGCAACCACCTATACTCTGTGCTATCTCTCTAGCCCCTAATTTAGGGGCTTTATTTGCCCTATTGGCCCTTTCCCTGCTCACTTTGCCCAGCAAACTCTCCACTGCCTTCCCCTTGACTACTTAAACTAACATGTTATTGTTGAGATATCTGACTTTCTAGGTGTTTGTGTTTTTTTCTCAGGTTCTACTCTTGTCTCAGCTTCTGTGGTATGTCCTTTTGAAATTCTTTTTTTTTCTTTTTGGGGTCACACCGGCAATGCTCAGGGGTTACTCCTGGCTCTGCACTTAGGAATTACTGCTGGCAGTGCTCGGGGGACCATATGGGATGCCAGGGATCGAACCAAGGCCAGCATGGGTCGGCCGCGTGCAAGGCAAATGCCCTACCTGCTGGGCTATCGCTCCGGCCCCACTGTCCCAGCGGTAGGAACTGGAGCCTATTTGGATCTCACTCAGTCCTTTTTCTGCAAATGGAACCTGGAAGGGGTGGGGTACATCTGCCTCAATTTCATTGACTTAGTGAAATTCATTTATATTGAAGCACCTTCTAATGGTGAACTCAGTCAGGTAGCTGGAATTGGATTAAGTTATGTAAAACTAAAAGGTTTTATTTATTTGTTTGTTTGTTTTGCTCTTTTGGGTCACACCTGGCCATGCTCAGGGGCTAATCTGGCCTCTGCACCCAGGAATTACTCCTGGCGGCTCTCAGGGGACCCAATGGGATGTGGCAAGTGACCTCCCGCTGAAGCTGAACTATTGCTCCAGCCCCAGGTTTTTTTTAAAGGAAGGTATGAATAGTTGCTTCCTTCAGCAGGCATTATAGAGAGACAATAAGCTGTTGCTGTTTTTTTTTTTTAATTTAGGGAAAGCATATTAAGCATATAATTACAGTTTTTAGCTGTACTGGGTTTTTTCTTTTCTGTGTTCAAGTCTTCCTTGCTATCTATATTACTGCCACTAATCCTTAAGAAAATTACTTAATTTTACTTCTCCTTTTTGTATCACTGTCACTGTATCACTGTCTTCCCGTTCATCATCGATTGTCTCGAGTGGGCACCAGTAACATCTCCATATGTCCTGTCTCATGCAAGTAGAGCCCAAGGGCATCTGCTTGCTCCAGGAACATAAAGAGCCTCAAACCATTCCATCAGGTCATAGGAATGAGGTCTATAATTGTTATTGGTATGTGGCATATCAAATACGACATGGGTAGCTTGCCAGGCTCTGCCGTGCGGGTAGCATACTCTTGTAGTCATCTCTAAATCCAGCATTTATTGATGAACCGCTAGGTCGCTTGCAGCCGTGAGAGCCGGGCTGTGATAGGCTGGTTTGCTGGGTGGAGTTCTGACGAGGGGGAAGTCCGGATGTGGAAAGTGGAGGCCCTCATGGAGTGGGGGTCGTCTGGCTTCTTGCAAGGCTCTGCTGGGGTGCTGGGCCAGGGCTAGAACCCGCCATCCCTCCCAGGTGCCTCGTGAACGGCTGGGCACAGGGAGAGCCAGTAGCAGCTCTGCCCCATGTCTGTGAGTCTAAAACCCCTAGAAGGTAATATTTTTAAACTACTGTTAACAGGCTGGAGAGACTGTACAGGAAAACCAGGTAAACCATCTGCCTCAGAGGCGCCGACCCTCACCTATTCAACCCCTAGCACCACATGGTCCTCCAAGCACTACTGGGAGCAACCCATGACCAGAGACAGAAGAGCCCCCAGAACTGCCAGGTGTGGCAGAAAAACCCACCCACAATAATAAAATACAATAAAACACAATGATAAACACAATAATAAAAAATAGATATTTTTAATTTAACTATATAGAATTATTAGTTTTTAAAATTTTATGTCACAGTGAGATAAACTGTGACTCCTTTTTGTATCACTGTCACTGTATCACTGTCTTCCTGTTCATCATCGATTTGCTCGAGCAGGCCCCAGTAACATCTCCATATGTCCTGTCTCATGCAAGTAGAGCCCAAGGGCATCTGCTTGCTCCAGGAACATAAAGAGCCTCAAACCATTCCATCAGTGTATCTCCTTTTTGACTAAACATAAATTAAAAGTTTCTTAATGCTTGACATGGATTTTTTTAATTCAAAAAAAAGTATTTTTTTTTAACCCTAAGGGAATTGGGAGAGATGGGAGGAGGGAAACCAATTGCTTTTGCATGGTTTAAAAACCCAAGTGAAGGAGATGAAATCAAGTTTTATGTATAATGTGACAAACTAAGTGAACTGCCACAGAACCGCCTTAGACATCTTCCCTCCACCGAGTTTATTTAAGGTTCTTTGGCAGGAACTTGTGCTGGACTAGGCAGCTTCTTGGATGCTTTTCTACTTGCAATTTGACACCTAATGGTTTTCCTCTTGGCTGAGAACCTTCATAAACAGAAGGGAGGGAGGGACCATGTGACTGCAGTACTGTAGGCAGATTGATCTGTGCTAAGGAGTCAGCGGGAACAGTGGGGGGCACAACTGCTCTTGACTGCCCAGTTTAACATGCATCAAACAACTCAAATGCATCTTCTCTGAGAAGGAGAAAGTTGTACTCTGAAGAGTTTGCGCATTTCTGTCCTGAGACCGGGTTGAACTTGGCTACTCAGCCTTGTTTTTGGCATCTACAGTCTGTCTATTATTTGACCTCCTTTTGGTGCAAGGTAGAATTCAGGGACAGACTGAGGCCATGAAGCTGGAAGCTTATACATGGTCTATCAATACAGCAATGCACACCAAAAGAGAAGGGTCAAGAAGGAGGGGCTTTCGCTCTTGTCATCTCTGAAAGCTTTGCAGCTCTTTTCATCTCTGAAATTGAGATAATATTGGAAAGTCACCATTCTTTCCAAGCAAATAATCCAAGCACAGTGTTAAATACTGTAGATTGTTTTATTTAATCATCAATTGTAAAACAACTTGAACAATGTCAATTGTAAAACATCAAGTACGATTTGATGTTTGGACTGTTTTCTCACCTCTCCAAATCCTGGGTGACTCATCTGTAACCTGGAAATCACACAAATTCTACTGCCCAGGATTGTGAGGAAAATTATGTGCTCTCATGTGCCAAAATATTTACAGGAGTGATTGACACATAATGAGAACTTGGTGAATGAAGATTACTATTAATAGTCTTCAGAAGGTTGATATTATTCCCACTTTAAGATGAGGAAATTGGTACTAGGAAGTAAATCTAATTTCAAATTTAGGCCCACTGGCTAATAAAATTTACCCCCAGAGCCCTGTGTAATAAAACTTCTTGTTGCCAAAACTCTCATCTACCTTTGCCTCATCTGTCCCCTTGACCTGTTCCCTCCCCCGCCCACCCCCACAACCCCACACTCAGCCTGGGATGAGGACACTGATATTATGAATCATTATAAAGATTTATTTCTACTCCTCTGCTTCCCAGATCAACCCTAGCTGGAGGGAGGAAGTCCCCAAACAGACTCAGCTTCTCTGTCCTTTGAGGCTGGGTGTTGAGTCATACTTCCTGTTACTGTGACTTCAGAACAAAGAGATCCAGCATTTACCACAGAGTCCTGTCTTGTTCTTAAGGCAACTCTCCACAGTGGTCTCACAAAGAGAGGAAGGCCTTGGGTGCTGAATACAGCATCCTAGTAGCACACTTCGGACTGACTCTCTCCCTTTGTCCTCTGAACTCCATCTCTGCAGTTCACAAAGGCAGGTTCAGCTTGCTGCTTGCCACAGTGATGACACCATTGGCACTGAGATGGGTACTACTTCTGCAGCCCTTCCCATATTCGTTACAGCCCTCAAGGCTACTATTAATTTCTCAAGCCTACTATTAATTTCTATTAATTTAACACTGAGGAAACCAGCTTCAAATGATTCAATAAAAGTATCTAATCATTGACATTGATGGTAATTACAATCTTGTGTATTTGTGATCCACTCCAACGCAGAAATCACCTAGAAGGTTTCTCAACCTTAACATCATTCTGATTAAATCCTGGTGGAAATGAGAAAGGGAGGAGAGTGTGTCACTGACTTTTA
The DNA here is from genome assembly GCA_021461705.1 of Cryptotis parvus. Taxonomy (NCBI): domain Eukaryota; kingdom Metazoa; phylum Chordata; class Mammalia; order Eulipotyphla; family Soricidae; genus Cryptotis; species Cryptotis parvus. The sequence continues at coordinate 47,725 of JAJIBD010006622.1, read as the reverse complement.
ATAGCATGGTATGGAAGTAGTATAGTATAGAATGAAATATTCCCACATCTCATTACTCTTTTCCTTTGAGTGGATCAGGTATTGAGGCAGGGCTAGTTTATATTCTCTTTATTGAGTGCCCATATAAAACTCAGGTGTTATAATGGATAATTTTATGGTAGTGTGACTAGATTAAGAGATTTCCAGATAAAGTAGCATGATTTATTCAGTTGTATTGTGGAACAAATTAGTATTTTACTCAGTAGATGAATAAAAGGAATCCACCTCCACCAATATGGATGTGTATTATCCAGTAGGTTCACTGGTGACTAAAACAGAACGAAAAGGCAGAAGAAAGGCACATTCTCCCTTCCATGCTCTAAGGCTGGAACAACCAGACATAAGAATTTCCAGTTCTCATGTCTTTGGACTCAGATAGAATTTCACCACTAGTTTTCTCAATGCTCTAGATTGCAAATAGCAGAAAGGAGAAATTCTTTGTCTCCTAGTTCTAGCAATCACACATTCTTACAATCACACATTTTTACAATCACACATTCTTACGATCACATTCTTACAAGCACACATTCTTACAGTGTATGTGTGATTACTATATAATAACTACAATCAATGATAATACATATATATTTCATACTTCGCTAGTTCCTCAGGAGAGCCCTTACTGAATAGGAATTATGGTTCTATATAAGAAGAAAATAGAAATTGAGAACGACTAGTAAAGTATACCACAGCCTTGCTCAGAGTCCTCCTGAGTATCAAGTACATTGTAAATATCGTAGAGCTCTGCAGAATCACGACACTAACTCTAGCTGCAGATTCTTTCTCAAGACATCCTTGCAGCACTAATGTTGAGATTTTATGTGCTCATAAATATGAGTAAGATGTAGCAACAATCACATCAGTTTCCCCAGGAGCATTTAGCTCCATTTCAGCTGGGAATTGCAGCTGAAGTCTGGGTTGATGCCGCTGAGCAAAGGGAAAAATGATCACAGGAATTCTGAATTGAGACGACTCTTACCATTAGCTGTGATGCAAGTCATTTGATTTTCATGTATGTCATCTTTTCTAGATGGGGACTAAAAAGCCTTTCATTTCCTGTTGCTCTGTTCCCCTGGCCAGACAAACAAAGGGGCTGCTGATTCTACAATTTATATCAAAGAGCCTTCAACTTGGGAATTGAGTTTGTCAGGGATTGTGCTAAAATGCTTTCTAAACACAAATGTAAGGGTTGGGTCGTCACTTCTCTTATCTGTGAAACCAATGAGGAGGATTTATTGATCTTGAAGAAAAAGAATATTTATTTGATTTTGGTTTACATTTGGTTCACTAGACTAGATAAATATCAGGGCAATGCATTTCAAAAATGCTTCACCCTTTTCACACAGCCCCTGCCACCAAAGTTCACTGCTATATACCCCACCCCGACTCCCCCACAAGGCTCAGTGATCTCTAAATCTCTGGAAGCAGTAGTTTTCTATACATCTTGGCTTCCACGGCCTCTGCATACAAGTTAAGACAAAAAGAGAATGGCAGTGTACCAACTTTCCCTTTTGCTGATTTGAGTAATCCAGTGTGAATCCCACACCAGTCATTGCCTGACTGGTATTTGCAGTTCAGCTGAGGTCCAGGCAGAACTGGCCAGTCAACTGCCTCTGACCAAGGTGTGCTTAAGGAGAGGAGTCTTGTGTTTACACAGGGCCTGTGAGTCTGGGCTACTCCTGCTGGGCCGAGCCTTCACATCTCAGAGAACTGGAATTCCCACATTTTCCCCCAAATTAAAAGAACTAACAAACTGTATTACAAAAACAAACAGAATTTGTTTTCTTTTAACAAATAAAAACTAATTTATGCTACAGCTTTGTTGCCTTGAATCAAGCCAACCACACAATCCACTGCCAACACTTTCCTGTATTAACTTCTCAAGTTCGTCAAGCCTAGCCCTTGCTGGAAAAAGTATAGGGTTTGCAAGCCACTAATTGGCCTAAACTGCTCCTCTATTTTATATAAACACATAGCATAGTATCAAAAATAGAGTTGCATTCATTAGTCTAAACTCTAGCTTCCCATGTGAAACCTTTTTTTTATACCTCTCAAGATTTAGGTTCGCATCTAGAGTTAAAGGAAAACTTGTTTTTCAAACATGTACTCTGTAATTTCACATTAGAAAAAAAATGGCTTTGACTTCTATTTTTTGCCCATTAACATATTTTCTAAGCAGTGAGGCAGAAAACTATAAAGTTTTCTTCTTAACTCTTCAGAACAAATAGTTTTAGGAAAGTAAATCTAAAGTGATGCCAAAATATATAAGTACGACAGCAAACAACAGAACAGTAAAAATGTAGAGGAATAGAAGAGAAATGGATTTGAGACTGTAAATTCTGCCTTAGACCGCTGATTTCATCTCTGTCCTGTTTCTGCAAAGTTATTTTGCAAATGTCTGTGATTTTCTGGTGTCCAGAGTGCTCTATCTTCTCTCCCCTTGCAAGGAAAGTTTTCTTCCCTGTTTTACCGCTAGGTAACTCCATCTCCTTATAAGCCTTTTCCTGATTTAGATTTCCTCTCTTTATTTCTTGGGGCCTGCTTCTGCTTGTGAGTAGAAAGTGTTGTTTCTTTCTCCTTGTTCACAGACGTCGTGCTCTTGATTTTTTGTCTTTGATTTGAATTTTTTTTTGAGGTCACAGTTAGCAGATCTCAGAGTTTACTCCTAGATCTGAACTCAGGAATCACTCCATGGTAGACCCAAGAGACCATATGGGGATTGAAGTCAAGTAGGCCATGTGCAATGCAAGCACCTTACCTGCTTTGTACTATCTCTCCACGCTCTGTTAGTGGTTTCTTAGCTTCACACTCCTCTACAACTTGTTCTGCCTTTATGTCTTTTATTTGATATGTGTGCATACAGGCCGGCTCGCACAGCCGCTAGCGGCCGCGGTTCATCAATAAATGCTTTATTTAGAGGTGACTACAACAGTATGCCACCCGCACAGCAAGCCTGGCAAGCTGCTCGTGTAGTATTTGATATGCCAAATACCAGTAACATTTATATTAGGTCATTCCCGTGTCCTAATATAATTGTTTGAGGCTCTTTATGTTTCTGGAGCAAGCAGATGCCTTTGGGTTCTACTAGCATGAGACGGGACATATGGAGATATTACTGGTGCCCGCTCTAGCAAATAGATGATTAACGGGACAATAGTGATAGTGATAGTGATTTGATATGTGTACATCATGAGATACTACATTAAAAAAATCCTGCATGTCACTATTGTGAAGATGAACCTGGAGGGTGTCTGTTGGATGACAGGCCTAAGTAGTTTGGGAGCTTTGCTAATTAATCCACTCACAGTTTAATCTATTTACATGTTCTTAAGCCAGGGTTCATGCTAATGAGATCTCTCTTCTGTGTAAACACTGGGGGTGTGGCAGTTGTCATTTTGACTCTGAATCAGTAACTTCTGAAACATTACTATAACCTCTACTATGATTTCAATACTTTCTAGATTGGGCACAGTTCCTCTTTATACCCAATGGTCCCAGCGTGGGACAGTTAGAATTTACCAGGAGACTACCACCCTGGCTACTTTGAGACTATTGTTTAAAGTTAGGAAGGTTCATGCTAGTTTGCCCTAGCAGACCAGCATGACCCTTTCAGTAAACAGAGGACAAGACAATCAGAATCACCTTAGTACAGAATAGAAAATAGATGGACCTTGTGTGTAACATCTAGATTACATGAAACCCAGGAAATTATGGTGTGTTTCTCCCCATGAATATACATCCATTGAGATGTGTTTCTTTTATACCCGCTCTCTCACTCTCTCCAGTGTTTTGAAATAAGAGATAATCTCATTTGTCCCTGGCATAACCATTTGCTTAGACCTGAAACAAGGTCTACACCTAGAAGATCTTGTTGATTTGTTGGTCTTTGTTGACATGACCCTTCCTGAAGATGAGAATTACCTTTGGATATATTAGGGGGACTGACTTGAGGTACGAGTATCCACTTTGGTGGGAGACTTGGGCCCTCGTGCATGGTCTAAGTTCTGACCAAGAGCTAGAGATCTGGGGAATCCCATTACTTTGGATTGTAGCTGTGGAGTTTGTTTTAATAAAAGCATTTTAGAACTGCGCTGGTCTCCTGAGTTTTCATCCATTTCCCACCCACTTTGGAGGTAGAAGTAAACTCATTTCCTAATATCATTGGGGACCCCAGCAGCTCCCTGACAGATGTCTACTGGAGCAAAGTGAGTCAAAGGGAAAAGGACAGCACTGAGTGATCCCTCTCACAGGTGGAATATAAAAATCATAGGGAGAGAATAAACAATGACCAATGATAAAAGATTGTGAGAATCAGCCCATACAGCTGAGCTTGCTCTGTGGGATTATGGAGGGAGGCAAGAGGGAGCCTGGAGTAAGAGGTGGAAGGATGGTGCAGCTCTAGTCTTGAGTGTGGAACAGCACCAGTTTGTTCCTGAAAAACATTTGTATTAACAATATTGTAAATCACTCACCTAATTTTGAAGAATTATTTTTTCTTACTCTCTATGCACAAGACTTCCTCAATTCTAAAAAAGGATGTTCTGCTTTGTCAATCCATTTAGTTCATTTACCCAGAGTTTTTTCTTAATCATCTCCAAATTATCAAAATAGTGGTGTCAATCAGCATTGAATTTCCTCATTCCAAGCTGACTTTACAAACCTTAAAGACCTGAAGTCTGTCTTCAGATTCGTTTCTGAATGTACTTTCCAAACTTCACGCACACTGATGCCCTCATCCTAATCTTTCAGAACTCAACCTCCAGGCCTCAGCAGTTCACTGCCCCTTCCTTAGTCCTACGGGACTAGGACCTCTACAAAACAGGCCACCAATTTCCTCAAGGATTATCGGGCCTGCTGGCTTAGTCCAACTTACAGAAATTATGACTTCAATTTGACCAGAGTCAACATGGAAGAAGTCTTCTTTATTTGCATCTATATTATAGCTTTACCCTAATGGTATATTTCCATGAACAGAAGTCTTTACCTCAATGTAATGCATTGCATGGTATTTATTTCTATGTGAGTGGTGCTATTTGTTTGCGTACATCTTATTTTCAAATATAATTAATTACTGAACCCAAAGGCTCCACATCACAGTCTTTTCTAAGCACCTAGATTTGCCTCTCAATTCCATGCTCTGTATTTCCATGTAGCTGGTGTAAGTAGAATTGACTGTGTCCCCGTAGGCCTGAGCCAGGCTTCGGCGTTGTCTTTGATCTCTTCTCCATCCCTGCCAGGATCTTCCCTTTTGGAAGAGAGTTGGCAGGATTCATTATTCTGATTTCCACTGCCAAGGCATGGTCTAATCTCTTACTATCTTTGGCCTCAACTATTTTAATCCCACCTATTTTCTAGACTCCTCTTTGATTTCTCCAACACATTGTCAAATAATTTCTATAATTCATCTTCTATCATGGCACTTTCTTTTGAAGTTCACCAATAGCTTGCAAAGAAACGTCCTGAAGAGTGCCCTTCCCGGCTGCACGTACTGTCTGTGCTGGTCTAGAGTGCTCTGCCTGCATCCACTGTCTGCACTGGTCCAGTTACTGCTATCATTTACTTTCTTATGTTCCTGAGGCTTCTTTAAGTCTCTTTTCCTATATCAAAGGTCTTGACCCTAGAAATGTGCACTCTAAGATCTAGTGGCATTTTTAAGTCTTAAGATCTCACTTTTCACTTAAATTTTATCCACTCCAAGAATGGTTTCTGGATTCCCCTTTGGGCTTTTTCCTTCTTAAAAGTAACATCTCCTTTGACTCAAATTTGCTTCTTATATTTAGTTTAGTGGGAATTTTTTTTTTCTTTTTGGGGTCGCAGACACACCAGGCAGAGCAGATACCAGCTCTCCCTGTTGAACCCCCTGCACTCCGCTGACCACGAGATCAACTTCCGGCCCGAGTCCACCATCCAATAGTGCCTCAGAAGAACCCAGAGGAAACCCCACACCATCTCATAATCCACACTCCACAGTGATCTTTATAATCCACACTCCACAGCTCTTCAGATCTCTACCCATGATATTAAGCCAATCTCCAGCCTGGCTTGCAGAAACCCAGCCTACAAGGACCCACTCTTCAGAGACCCGCCCTTCAGAGGAGAGTATTTCAAGCCCAGGAATGCTTGAGCCACAGATGCGGACACACCAGGCAAAGCAGATACCAGCTCTCCCCATTGCACATATATCACAACCCCTGGCAGTGCTCAGAGGGCCATGTGCTGCCAAGGGTTGAAGTCTGACAAAGTGCACGTGAAGTATGCACTCCAACTCTTTGAGCTCTCTCCCCAAGAATTTGTTTCTCTTTCCTTGTTTTGGGCCACACCCAAAACAAGGAAAGATGTTTGAGGTTTGCTCTTGGCCAGATTTGGGGGATCATGTAGGGTGCCAATGATCAAATCAGGGTCAGAGTCATGCTAGGCAAGCTCTGTACCTGCTGGACTATGTATCAGGCCCTAGCCAAAATCTACTTCTTGATCTGAACATCAGGTGCTGTGTATTTAGTTTACTTTTCTTCAAATTTGTGATTGTAGTCATGTATTTTGTGCCCTCACATTTTAATAGTATATATTTACACATATATAGGACTACGTTATATAAGTAGAAATGTATATAATTAATATATATGCAAATATAAGTGATAGTGAAAATATTTGAAGCTGTAATGTGCGGATATCAAGTATCAAAGGAGTGATTGGCACTTTAAAATGAAAAACTATTGATTCACTGAATTACAAAAGACTTCATATATATATGAAGACAACCAGGAGAAGTAAAGACATTACAACAAGACTACTCAGGAAAAAAGAAGTGGGAAACCACAAATTTTTCCCAAGTGAGTTAGAAGTGATGAAACCACAGGCTTACTGTTGAGAGAAGCAACAACTGGGGATGTTGTGGCTTGTGGGAAAAGCTGAGGATTAAGAGGGAGATATGGGAGGAGGCAAGGAAAGGAGAGGAGGGATGGGGAGAGATGGACTTATCCAGAAAGACCCACTGTCCATGAGACATGTGAAGCTTGTGACATCCCTAGACAGAGAGGCAGGAGGGGCTGGATTTACAAGCTCTGTACAGTTGTTGATATTTCTCAATTAAAAACATAAGGGGAGTAGGAAAGTTTAAGTTATTCAGTGAAGCGAATTTGCAGTTGCATAGACATAAATCCTTGTTTTCTAGAACATTCTACTGGTAGCAAAGAAAATTTCCTAATATCCGTTTTTTTCTCTCTCACAATTTTTTTTTGCACAAGTGAATGGTGCATTCAGATACTCAATGAAGCAATAACATAGAATGCATTATTGATATTAATCCCCCAGAAAGGGAGGAATAAGGAAAGACATGGTCAGCGAGGAGCACAGATGGGAAAATCATGCTACTAAGAAACAGATGGACGCTGCAGCCCAAGACCTTCCCCAAGAACGAAATATAGGTTTCTTTGAGAACGCCTAGTCTAGTTACTGTGTAAAGTGCTTTAAAGTAGGGCTCAAAAGAGAAAGTGACATTTAAAACATAGAATTGGCAGATGCCAAAAAAGTAAATAATGGAAGGAAAAAATGTCACCAAGATTTTTAATTGGCAAAAGAAGTTGAAAATCTAAGAACATGAAAGGAAACTTTAAGAAATTCAATGAAACACTATAAATATACATATACATACACACACGTGTGTGTACATATATACATATATATGTATGTATGTATATATATATATCACTTGTCTTCCCGTTGTTCACCAATTTGCTGAGCAGGCATCATAGCCAGAGAGCCTCTGCTCGCTCCCGGGAAAATGAAGAGCCTCAAACCATTCCTTCAGTCATGGGAATGAGGTCTATTATTATTACTGGTTTTGGCATATTAAATACTACATGGGTAGCTTGCCAGGCTCTGCCTGTGGGCACTCAAAATTTTTGCATTTACTGATGTACCATGTGGCCACAAAGCAGCCATGTGCAATGGGGAGAGCCGATTGCAGCTCCATCTGTGTCAGTGAAATAGGGTTCTCTCTAGGTTGGGGTTCTGACGAGTTAGGCTTAAGATTGACTTCTCTCCTGGGTGGAGCTGTGGAATCTGGACATTGAAAATGGCTGCTGTAATGGTGCGGGGTTCCTCTGGCTTCTTCCAAATCTCTATTGGGGTGACGGAATATATAGCCCACCACCCCAATATGCATATATGGTGATATATACATTATATGTGTGTGTGTGTGTGGTAGAGGGCTATATTATATATATATATATATATATATATATATACTATGTATATAAATAGTCCACCATCCCAATAGAGGAAATATATATTATATATATAAATATATATATAAAATATATATATGTATATATATTCTTTTTCTTTTTGGGTTGCAGTTGGCAATGCTCAGGGCTTACTTGTGACTCTGCACTCAGGAATTACTCCTGGCAGTGCTCAGGGAACCATATGCGATGCTGGGGATGGAACCGGGTAGGCCACATGCAAGATAAACCCTCTCCCTACTGTGCTATCACTCTGTGCCCTTTGATTGGTCCCTTATAAACCTTTATTTGCACACTCAATCTGATTTATTCACCACATCCCGTCATTTGCATAAAGACAGATATGCCATCTCATTGGTTGGATGCAATCTGAAGCCTTTCTGGGTCACACCCCGTGATGGTCAGGGGTTACTGCTGACTATGCACTCAGGAATTACTCCTGGTGGTGCTCGGGACCTTATGGGCTACTGGGGATGGAACCCAGGTTGGCCTGTGCAAGGCAAATGCCCTTATTGCTGTACTATCGCTTGGGCCCTACAAATTTATTTTTAAGATAATATGATAGGAAAAAATGACAGAAGACAGACAATATGTACAAAGTATGGTAAGTAGCAAGACCATGGAGAGAGCAACCACACTTTTTGTCGGCGATAGAGGGAAATGAGTGTCTTTTGCTCTTAGTGTGCATGTGCGTGTGTGGTGGCGCGAGTCAGTCCTCGCTGCTCGCTCTCCCTGTACATTCCCTAGGTCACATCTAGGCCTCCTCTGAATTTGAATTTTACTCTGTATGTATATATATACATATATATGTATATATGTATATATGTGTGTGTATGCAAATATATAAACATACACAAATATATACAATTATATATACAAATAAATATATACATATATTTGAATTTTAAGAGTCATGCCATTGCACAAAATTCTTGCCAATTCTGAATAGTTCTTTTATTTTTTTTTTTGAAAAATGAGTATATGGATTGATAAGAATGTTAGTGCTTATTTCTGGAGAGATTAACTATAAAAAATAAAAGTATGACAGGAATACCATCAGAGGATTAAAAACATAGCCTCCTGAAGAAGATATTCAGAAAGTTCACCAGCAACAATAAAGTAGATATCACATCTTTTTAATTTAATTTGTCTCTGTTAAAAATTTAAAAAACTTTATTAAAATAACACTGGATTATAACTTTGTATAAGTTTCAGGTGTGAATCATGAACTGACATCTGTATGGAGAGAGCATATTATATTTACCTTTGCACTTAATTCCCGTTTGCTTTTTTTTTTTTTGTTTTTGTTTTTGTTTTTTTTTTTTTTTTTTTTGTTTTTGGGTCACACCCGTCAATGCTCAGGGGTTACTCCTGGCTCTGCACTCAGGAATTACTCCTGGCGGTGTTCGGGGACCATATGGGATGCCGGGATTGAACCCGGGCCAGCACAAGCTGGCCACGTGCAAGGCAAACGCCCTACCCGCTGGGCTATCGCTCCGGCCCCAATTCCCATTTGCTTTGGATTTGAACATTTCTGTGTCCCTGTTGCTGTCCTTTTCTTACACCCGTTTCTCTCCCTGGGATGAAGGTGCTCCCTTAGTGACCTCAGTGCTTTGTGATAGCTTTTGCCCTGTGCTCTTTTCTGCCCATTTCTCTCCTCTCCCCACTGATGTCCTTGGAAAACTCCTCTATAGCAACACATCACAGTCTTTAACGGGTGTCCAGTGGTGAGGTTGAGGGAACACAGCCGAATTCAGATTGCCTGGATTCAATTCTTTGTTTTGTTGCAAAACTTAGGGTTTGCAATACAGATACTAAAAGGTTATCATGTATATCCATTTACCTCGTTTGAACACTCAATCTTGTCCAGAGTTATCATTTCCAGCTATCATTATGGCAGTGATCCCTTCTCTATCCTAACTTCTCTTCGTCCTCCATACACTGTGGCTGGCTACCCATCATGGACCAGTCCTCCTGATCCTTGTTCTTTTCGTGGCCTTGGATATTAGTCTCATACTATTTTTTTTAAATTCTTGTCATTGGATTAGTCTGTTAACATTCAGACTACACCTCATATGCCTCAGGTTAAAAGAGTAATAATAAACATACTCATTTTTATGCTCGATGAGGATTCAATGAATTAATATGCACAAAGTATTATGTATATCAGAATATACAGTTCCCTAAGCAGTATCTGGGGAATCAGAAATGCTCAAAGTATGTTACCAATTAATCTTATTTTTATTACTTGTCATTGATAAACAATACAGCAAACACAAGTTTGCCTTTATTACAGAAGCTATTGCTTCTTTGCTAATACAATCAAGATTTCCATTTGATCGCGTGGGTCTCTCTTCTGGAAGCACACTGACCAGGATTGGAACGGCAGTTCCTTCCTTAACTCACAGCCCTCAAGACTGCAGAGATTTGCCTATTCCCTTAACTTACTCTTCCTTTATAACTGAGTTACTTTCTTCCAGAGCTCTCAAAAGGATCTGCCACTGGCTCCATCTTTCTTATCTGTCCAGTTCTGCCTGTAGGCCCCTTTGCCCCCCTGGGACCCACTGCTGACTGGAATGGGTTTAACCCTCTCCTAGCTTCTCCAAGGAAACACAGATGCCTGCAGGAAGCAGAAACACAAAGATGTGGGATACTCAATTTGCAATTCTATTAAGCAACTCTTTCCCCTATAGTGGCTTAAGGGAATAGTTTCCTGTTTGCAATTTGGAATAAAGCACAGCAGGAATACTGAGTGTGCAAAGAACTTTCCTGGGTGGGCTGGGGTTATGAGCAGCCCTGGACTTCAGGAAAAAAAGCATCCTTGGAAAGATGATAGGAATTCCCTCACAAGGCAGGCGAAGGAGGCACTTTTTAGACAAAAGATCGCTCAGATGGCCGTGGCCTGCTCGGTCACTGTGGACTGGCTCTCTGGTTGCCAGGGCCATGCATTGAAGGCACTCAACCAGTCTGGCTGGAACTCTCCAAGGAAACTTGATTGACCTCATGATATATTCTGACCACACTGCCCTCATGATATATATTGACCACACCGAAGTGAGCAGAGGAACAGCAGCAGCTCAGCACAAAGAAGCTGACTTTTACAAAAGTTTAGAGGGGTTAAGGCCTCAGCCCCCCACTGCAGTAGCTGCCCCACTCCCTCCCAAATTGGCAGCCCCTAAAATAACCATGGCAACCTGATTCAGGCAGTGTGGCTTGTCTCCTGAGGAAAAGGCAGAGCAAGTCACCACCCTGGCTCTCTTTTCTAGGGGATTTCATCTGGTGACATCATGAAAAAATCAATAATAAATGACAGGGAACTTTGGGTCTTCATGGAATTCTCTCACCTCCATTGTTCTCCCTTTGATACTTTGCCTTGTGCGTAAAGGGTGCTTTTGCACACCTTATCACCTCGGAATGTGCCATCTCTCTTCATGTCTCAGAGAAGATCTGAGTGACATTCAGCTATGAATGTAATTTATTCAAATATAAATATTCAGCACGGAAATGAACTACTTTGGACATCTCAGGGGATGCGGAAATAAAACATCTTAAGTGTAGTTTTCAGGTCTGGGCATGCCTCTCTTGTTTTCCCCCTGGCTCCTTTGTTCTCAAGTGGGCTTTACAAGGCCTTCTGGGATTCTTTTTTTTTTTTTTTTTTTTTTTTTAAATTTTTTTATTTTTACAATTACAAAGATATACAATTAAAAAGTTCATATTTGGGTTTTGGTCATACAGTGTTGCAGCACCCATCCCGCCACCAGTGCCCATCTCCCACCACCAACGTCCCCGGTTCCCTCCCCCCTCCCCAGCCCTGCTCCATGGAAGGTTCTTTACCCTCTTTCCATTTCTCTCTCTCTCTTTTCCTTCCTCTCCAGACTATGGATTACAGAACATACATTAAAGGGTTGTCATGTGTATCTTTTTGCCTCTATTTAATGCTCAGTTCTAGGTTGGCATCAGTACCCTCAACAATTGTTAGCACACTGCTCCATTCTCTGTCTTACCTAGCCTCTGACTCCCACACGTTTGTGATAATTTCCACCTTTGACAGGACCTCCTGATATATGTTTCACTTGACCTTGGATATTGGTATCATAATATGTATCTATATATTTATGTTATGCAGATAAATGCAGTCATTCTGTATCTGTCTCTCTCCTTCTGGCTAATTTCGCTCAACATAATCTTCTCCATGTCCATCCATTTGTAGGCAAATTTTATAACTTCATTTTTCCTAACAGCTGCATAGTATTCCATTGTGTAGATGTACCAAAGCTTTTTTATCCAGTCATCAATTTTCGGGCACTCTGGTTGCTTCCAGATTCTGGCTATTGTGAATAATGCTGCTATGAACATAAAAGTAGGGATGGTGTTTCCGCTGCGTATTTTTGGCTTCCCAGAGTAGATTCCCAGGAGTGGTATCGCTGGAAAGCTTCTGCACCTCAAAAAGAAACAGTGACTAAGATAAAAAAGCAGTCCACAGAATGGGAAAGAATATTCACCCAATACCCATCTGATAAGGGGTTAATATCCAGGATATATCAGGCACTGCTAGAACTTTACAAGAAGAAAACAAACAACCCCATCAAAAAATGGGGAGAAGAAATGAACAGAAACTTCAGCAAGGAAGAAATTCAAATGGCCAAAAAACATATGAAAAAATGCTCATCATCACTAATCATCAGAGAGATGCAAATCAAAACAACAATGAGATACCACTTTACACCACAGAGACTGGCACATATTCAAAAGAACAAGAACAACAAGTGCTGGCGTGGGTGTGGGGAAAAGGGGACACTCATCCATTGTTGGTGGGAATGCCGGCTGGTACAGCCTTTCTGGAAAACAATATGGACTTTCCTCCAAAGACTAGAAATTGAACTCCTTCTGGGATTCTTGATTTGGGGTTGAGGGGAAAGAGGGCAGTGCACTGGCAGTCTTAAGGTTTACTTCTGGGCCTCTGCTCAGCAGGAGCCAAGGTACAGAGCTCCATGTCACTTTAAATCCCACCCTTGAAACAGGTAGCCAATCAGAATGTAGGCTTGGATGGGGGGTGGGATTCTGGAGTAGATAAGAGGAAGCCCCCCATCCCCATCTCTGCCTCTCTTTCAACACATGCTCTCTGAATTCACCCCTGGGATCAGGTCAGGCAGCACGCACAGACACAGAGCCCAGTACAGGTAGGGTACGCAGAGCCAGGCAGGGGCAGATACGGGCAGGGCCTCGGATGCCCAGGTAGTGGCAAGGTACTGAGCACAGGAGTCTCACCCATCTGCACAGGGTCATGGCCGGAGACTAAAGGAAGCCTGAACAGCATGACAGGGACTGCTGGTGTATAGTTGGGAGGCCGAGGAACAGAGCACAGGGATCTTACCCTCGAACATGTGGCTATGGTCCGAGACTGGGAAGGTGTACATGGGACAGAGAAAGTGGAGCAGGGACCTGGCCATCATTCACGGAGGCCAATAGACTACATGGTACAGAATAGGGAACTCCTTCATGGGGCAATGGCACAGGAAAATTCACTTTCATGTTAAGAACACCTGGCAGTGCTCAGGAACACTGTGCAGTGCCGGGAATCAAATTGAGATGTCTGCAAGGCAAGTGTATACCCTCCCTTACTATCTCTCTGTACTCCTCTTTTTTTTTTTAATTTTTTATTATACCACCGTGAAACATACAATTACAAAGGTGTTCATAATTGGTTCTTGGTAATACAGTATTCCAGCACCCATCCCTCCACCAGTGCCCCATTTCCACCACCAATGTACCCCTCCCCTCCCATCCCCGAGGCCGCCTTAATAGCAGGTACCCCAGTTTCCTCTTTCTCTCTCTATCTCTCTCTCTGTCTCTGCTCTCTCTCCCTCTTATTTTACACATTGTGGCTAGCCCTGCAGATATTTAGAGTTTATCACTTAAGTCTCTTTGTGTATATTCAGTGGTGAGTTTTAATCTGCCATTACCATTTCCCATATTTATTAAAACACTGGTATCTATTTATATCCTATTAATGAATGCAGTCATTCTATATCTGTCCTTTTCATTCTGACTAATTTCATTCAGCATGATAGAATCCATGTCCATCCATTTGCAGGTAAATGTCATAATATCATCCTCGCACTTCAGGGACTCTACCTCGCACTCCCAGGGACTCTACCTGAGATGCACACAGGCCAGGGTGAGAGTTCAAAATGACGGTTTACTTCCAGTTCCGCTCGGACTTCTGGGGGTTGTAGTTCCACCTTCTGCCGAGACCTGGGGCTCTACCACAGCCCCAGGCGCCCGCCTGGCCATCCGCACACCCCAGGGGACTCTAACTGAGATGCACAGAGGCCGGGTGAGAGTTCAGAATGACGCTTTACTTCCGGTTCCGCTCGGACTTCTGGGGGTTATAGTTCCACCTTGTGCCGAGACCTGGGGCTCTACCACAGCCCCAGGCGCCTGCCCGCCAGCCGCGCACCCCAGGGGACTCTACCTGAGATGCACACAGGCCGGGGTGAGAGTTCAGAATGACGGTTTACTTCCGGTTCCGCTCGGACTTCTGGGGGTTGTAGTTCTACCTTCTGCCGAGACCTGGGGCTCTCCCACAGCCCCAGGCGCCCGCCCCGGCCAGCAGCGCACCCAGGGACTCTACCTGAGATGCACACAGGCCAGGGTGAGAGTTCAAAATGACGGTTTACTTCCGGTTCCGCTCGGACTTCTGGGGTTGTAGTTCCACCTTCTGCCGAGACCTGGGGCTCTACCACAGCCCCAGGCGCGCGCCCGCCAGCCGCGCACCCCAGGGGACTCTACCTGAGATGCACACAGGCCGGGTGAGAGTTCAAAATGACGGTTTACTTCCGGTTCCGCTCGGACTTCTGGGGGTTGTAGTTCCACCTTCTGCCGAGACCTGGGGCTCTCCCACAGCCCCAGGCGCCGCCCGGCCAGCCGCGCACCCCAGGGGACTCTACCTGAGATGCACACAGGCCGGGGTGAGAGTTCAGAATCACGGTTTGCTTCCGATTCCGCTCGGACTTCTGGGGGTTGTAGTTCCACCTTCTGCTGAGACCTGGGGCTCTACCACAGCCCCAGGCGCCCGCCCGGCCAGCCGCGCACCCCAGGGACCTGTACTCCTCTTTCTTGAAGACCTGTCAAGGTTTGTTGCTGGCAACTGTGAGGGGCAAGAAAAATGGTAGCAGGAAACCAGTGAGACAACAGTTCTGAGGATTAAAAGTTTGCAAAGACAAATGAAAGTTACATGGAGACAAAAACCCGCACACCAGATATAAGACTTATTTTTGGATTTTGTTCCCTGATCACCTCTATAATGAACGTCTTCTAAAGTAGACATAATGCTTTATTCATCATGGTTTTCCTGTAATCAAATGAGATTATAACTCAACTCAGTTTCCTCCCTATAAATGGGAGCGATTTGTACTTACCAAGTACTTTTTGTATAAACTTCTTTTTGGGCTAAACCCTTCTTCTAACACCTTTTTAATCATCACGCTAGCTGCCAGGTCCATGATTTTTCAAAAATGAGATCATGTGAAAGAAAAATTCTGAGCACTTCTAAGAAAATTAAAACATATATAATAATATGAAAAAATTCTCAAATAAATACTATATCTATTCAAGTATAAATATGCAAATTTTTGTCTGTCTGGGAAGAGGGGGAGTGAGTTTGATCAGTCCTGCTGTGCTCAGGGCCTACTCCTGGCTCTGTGCTCAGGGATCACTCCTGGTGGGCATGGTGTGGTGCCAGGAATAAAGCCCAATCAGCTGCATGCAAGGCAAGTATGTTACCAGATCTGCTGGGTCTCCAGCTCCACCAAATGAGTGTTTATTTATTTATTTATTTATTTATTTATTTATTTATGCTTTTTGGGTCACACCCGGCGATGCTCAGGGGTTACTCCTGGCTCTGCACTCAGGAATCACTCCTGGCCGTGCTCGGGGACCATATGGGATGCCGGGATCGAACCCAGGCGGCATGGGCCTGCCGCTTACAAGGCAAACGCCCTTCCCCACTGGGCTATCGCCTCCGGCCCCATGAGTGTTTATTTTAAAGCATACACTTTATTTGTTTTTGATCTGGAGCCACACCAGGCAGTGATCAGGGCTTACTTCTGGCTCTACACTCAGAGGACCATGTGCAAGGAACCCAGGCCAGCCATGTGCAAGGCAAGTGCCCTACCCACTGTACTATCACTACAGCATAAGAGAAGATCTTTAAAGATCTTAAAGACTGGATGTATGTCCTTCGATCTCAATACACTGGGAAAGATCTCTGGCTAAACTTGCTGCCAGAAAGGACACATTAAACAATGATATGAACCATATTATTATGCGCCCTTGTTTTCCAGACTTTATAAGTTTGTTCTGAAGGTGTTAGGCACTTAGCTTAAATAATTATGAAGTGTGGCTCTTTAGGGAGCAGGCAGGTCAGTATATCTTACTGTGTGGTTGGTTTCACTTGCTGGCAAAATTTATGTGACACAGGCAATTTCTCCCAGGGTTTCAGAAAGCACTTGATGTACTTCTGATTTCTCAACTGCTGTTTTCCAGAGTGGTTAAGATTGGTTAATGTCTCCTTAAACCTGTTTCCCGGAGTAATAGAACACGTAATTCCCCTTGAACATGTAATTCTCTCTTACAGCAAGACGTGACCAAATGACTGAATTGTCTGACTAGAATGTGACTGACAAGTACATGTGCCCAACTGACCATACAGTATCCTCTTCTGCAAGACAGAGGCTCATAAGCCATCAGTAGTGACATGGGTGAGACCAGTCAGATCTGAGACCTATTAATCAAGAAGACCTGGCCAGGCTATTACAAAGTAAAAAAAAAATGCCTCCATGTTTAATTATTAAAATTTATGCCTTTGTCTCCTACAGAAGCATAGACATTGGAAAGAGTAATCCATCACAATTTACTGCCTTGTTCTACACACCTAAATATTTCGCTGACTAATCTTTACCTACCTCAAAGTGCAAAAAAGGTGATCATGGTCTCCAAACATCTTTCTCGGTCATCACTCTCTGTTCACCAACATCAGTATTACCATCTGCTCTCCTGGTGCCCGCCATGTATACAAATCATATGTTAGCATTGTTATGCCTGGATTATTAATGGATTAAATTTGTAATCTTCTCAATCTTCCCCTGCCAATGTCTCTGATTCCATATGTCTGAGGAGGAGGTTGAGACAAGGGCAATGATGCTGCTGCTGTTCAAACTTCCCACAGTGTAAGTAGATCTGAGGTTCCCCTTCACCTCCAAGCTACAGGCCTCCCAATTGGCTAGAGTGCTAAATTACATGTAACACTGATTTATCTCTAAATCCCACCCACTTTTCTCTTCGTTGCCCATTTTTGGGCATTTGTTAACTCTCAGTTATGATACTGACTTCACAAATGGTTTGTCTAACTTAACCCATTCTTCACACAGCACTCAGAAAATCCCTAAGAAACAACCCATCAACATTCCAACCATTAACCATCCCCAAATATTATATATATCTGTTGCTCTCCCACTTCTAAATATTTAATGCAGCCCTTTAAAAATGTTTTTCATTCATTTATTTCTTTTTTCACACAGCAGGAGACTTCCTCAAAGAATATTTAGTAGAGGGATAAGGTGGTTCTTGAAGGTGTTCCATGCCACTCTCTTCCTCCTGCACAGTTCAGGTTGTAGGTTGTTCCTCATGCTGAGTTCTTGACCTAGTTACACATAATTGCTATGTTCAGAGATGTTTGTTCCTTTGGTAGTGAATGGAACCTCTGGAACTAGTATATTTTTCATGAACTTTGTTTTGCTGAGATTCAGCTGAAGACCTATCTTTCCACATTCACAGTCGAAGTCAGCCAGCATTTGTGCCACTTAGCTAGTGTTTGGTGCTCTTAGAATGATGTCATCAGTGAAGCAGAGGTGGTGTAGTTGCTGACCCTATCTTCACTCCCATCCCTTCCTATTCTAATTGTCGTATGATGTTCTCAAGTGTGGTGCTGAAGAGTTTTGGTGAAATGGTATCACCATGCTGAACTCCTCTTTTGACATCAATGATCACTTCCTTGAAGAATGGTGAGATCCTGGTGGTGAATTTGTAATACAGCTCACAAAGGATTTTGATGAATTGGGTTTGAATGCCCTGTTTGGCTATGGCTTTGATGACCATTTGGTCTCCACAGAATCAAAGGCTTTCTTTAAATCAATGAATGTGAGGCAGAGCAGTATCTTGAACTCCCTACAAACCTCAATGTGCTTGGTTACTGTGTGGATATGGTTGATTGTGCTGAATCCTTTTTGGAAGCCAACTTGCTCTCATGGTTGTCCTCCATCTAATGTTCTGCCATTCCTGTTCAAGATGACTCGAGTAAACAGCTTGTAGATGACGGACAACAAGCAGATGGGGTGATAGTTGCCAATGTCTTGGATGTCTCCCTTCTTGAACAGTAGAACTGTCCTGCTTGTTTTCCATTGGGATGGCACCTTGCATTCAGACAGGTAACATGTGAAGAGCCGAGCCAGTGTACTGATGAGTACTGATGAATACTGATGGCAGATTCTTCAGGTGTTCGGGTCTGACTTTGTCTGGGCCGGATGCTGTTCACTTCTTTACCAACGAAATGATACGTTGGATTTCAGAAGGAAGAACATTGGGAGCGACATATCTATCCTGCGGAATTTGGTATGTGGGCAAGTGGTAGTGGCAATCAAAGAGATCCAAGTCGAAGCCATTGCTAATCTTCTCCATTGCCTTTCTGGAAGATGTGCTAGATCTGTAACTGTGAGTTCCAATGAGTGGTCTTGGTCAACATGATGAACTCAGTCTCTCATCTTGTTCATTCCATTCTAGGACATGGGTCCCAGTGTGGAGTTCCTCTGCCTATCTTCTTGGTCTTATCTTGGCATGAAAATCACTGACCATGATCTTGTAGAAGGTGTGAACTTCTTTATAGAACTCCTCCAGTTCCATGTAGAATTTCTCAATTTCTTCTTCCTTGTATGTGGATGTGCTTAGACAACGAAGATAGAAACTGCTGGCAGTGGGCACATCTCTTCAAGTTCAATCATCCTATCTGGTTTGTTAAGCATTCAAATGAATCAATGCTTATGGTCAGGTTTGTGTTGACAAGGACACCAACACCACTGATGTCTCTTTCATTGCATGTTTCGAGGAACAGTTCTCTGGTGTCAAAAACGGAGTGATGCAATTGATGCCTTCTCATCTCAGTCAGACCAATGATGTCATACCTGATCTTTTTGTGCTTGCACCATCAGGTCCTTGATATATGTTTCTGATGCCAGCATGCATGCATTGAAAGTATAGACATTATTTTAGTCCTTCTTCTTCGCTTTGGCAGTCTAGTTTGGCCCCTAAGATTTTATCAGCCTCTTCTTGCTCATCCTTTTTAGTGCTACCATATTTAGGGCTCTTTCAGGGTCAGGGGGATAAACATTGTTTTTACTGCTTGTGGTATATCGAATTATGCTACCCACACGGCGGAGCCTGGCAAGCTACCCGTGTCGTATTTGATATGCCAGATACCAGTAACAATTATAGACCTCATTCCCATGACCTGATGGAATGTTTTGAGGCTCTTTATGTTCCTGGAGCAAGCAGATGCCCTTGGGCTCTACTAGCATGAGACAGGACATATGGAGATGTTACTGGTGCCCGCTCGAGCAAATCGAAGATGAACGGGAAGACAGTGACAGTGACAGGTATATCGAATATGCATCTGACAGCTTGTCAGGCTCTGCTGTGCAGGAGGTTTACTCTCAGTAGCTTGCTGGGCACTCTGAGAGGGGCAGGTAGAATATTCTTGGTAATTTATAGATGAATCACGTGCTCACTTTTGGCCATGCATAAAGGGGAGAACTGGTAGCAGCTCTGTCTGGTGTATCTGTATCTGTGGTTCAAGCATAATTGGACTTGAAATAGTTTCCTCTGTAGGGTGGGTCTCTGACAAGCTGGGCTTGAGATTGGCTTTCTCTCTTGGGTGTAGCTCTGACGAGCTGTGGAGTCCGGATGATGAAAACACTGCCAGCCTGGTGTGGGGGTTCCTCTAGATTATTCTGGGACTCTATTGGGATGGTGGGCTCGGGCCAGAAGCCACTCTCTGTCCCTGACCCCTCGTGGTCAGTGGAGTGCATGGAGTGCAACAGGGAGAGCTGGTAGCAGCTCTGCCTGGTGTGTCTGCGTCCTGGATTTCTCAGAGCAGTTTTAAAATAATTTGTTCAGATGGAATTGCCATGCCAATGTAAAAGAGATTATAAATACAAGAGTGCAGCAATAGCAAGCACTCATAATTCAGCTCCTGTTTTAGTTTCTTGCTGGGGGGTCTTTGCCTTTGGAGGAAAGTGCCACACTGGAGAATGGGGTATACTCACAGTTATCTGCTTTGATCAGGGGCTACTCTTTCCTTTCCTAAGTACATCCTGGACACACACTGACCATCACAACTACCTCATCTCCAGGAAAGTTCTAGTAAATTCTCACCCCCTTACTTCTCTAGCACACTAAGATAGTTGTCATTATTTTCTCTTAATTACTATTTACATCAAAGTTAATTGTTGTATGAATGGACTCTAGAAAAGCCCAGTAAACATACATTTGTCACCATTTTTGAGACACCACTTTTGTCTCGATGAAAATTTCTTATACATAATAAAAAATCATGATTATCTTCATGAATCTTATAGGATATAATTTAGAACAATTTTAAGAAAATTTTTATAACAAATTAAATGCCAAACAATATTCATGCATCTAATGCTTCTATACCTAATGCATAAGGGAAACCATTTTGGTCTTGTTGATCAGGGAAGCTCTTTTATTAAGGGAATTTAATAAAAGTTGCTATCTATTTTTATCATTAAACATGGCTATTATGGCCATAACAGTCGTAATGAATAAGACTCTGAAGGAAATGTTTACATTCTTCATATTTTTTGGTGTGTGATACTTAGTTATATTTACATGAGAAATTCATATGTAAACTTAACTCTCTTTTGATCTCACTGTACATTGGGATTTTCTATGACTAGCTCTAGCAGAAAATGGTTAATAACTAAAAAATATATTGGGTCTGGAGAGGTCATGGGGATTCAGCTATCTGGCCCTTTGGCTTAGAATCACCAGAGGGCTATTAGAATCCTCTAAACAGTACTTAGGAGTTCCTGTGGGGAAGGGAATAAAATATATTATGCTGAAAATAAGTACAGCCCCCTTAATTTGGGACAACATGACTTACATTAATGTTAAAAATTTTATTGTGTGCCATTCTATTTTAGATTTAAAAGATAAATGGCTCAGATCTGACACATTGTCTCCCAGAAAACTTGAGGTTAATTCAAAACAGGAGTAACCTCTTTCCCACTATGTATATAAAATTTGCCATCTCTGATATCTTTAGTCCTACAATGATTATTGATTTCCAAGAAGTTCTACTTACTCAGAGTAAACTGTACTTGGAGAAATAATTCTGTTTAGTATTTATTGTGATCATAATGCTTGATGCTTTTGAGTTGTTTTTCTGCATTGTTGTTGTGACTGTGTGTGTGTGTGTTAATATGTTTTCTATCATTGTAAATGTATCAGTTTGAATACATGGCACAACCTACATTGTTTTCTTCAAGTTGCCAAACATGTGGGATCATTTATACTGTTCCTGGTACAGTTTTTCACACATGAATAGTGTTTACGGTACTGGGTGAAGTTTTGTCTTTTTTAAATTTTGAGTCTGTTGCCAGTACCAAGCTAGTGCATTCTAAGCAATAACTTTCCATCAACCAATCCAACGGAATTCTTTCTCCCTTTTGAAAATCATGGCTGATTAAAAGTCTAATGCAACAGCTGTTAGCAATCATATGATTGGTATGTTTTTAAAGACAGATGTTGAGTATTAAAAAGCAGAGCCCCAAGATTTCTCTGTAGTGCATAAATATTTCTTGAAGGCTTGCTGCTTTCTTTTCTCCTTCCTCCACACACTTTTTCTTCTACCCCTTTTCTTGTCTTTCTTTTTCTTTTTAATATTGAGCAGAAAGCGTTTTAGTGAAATGAGTTTTTTTAAAAACATACCCCTTCATTTTCTAATGTAAGTATTAGGATAACATACATCTTCAATGATGATGACTTTGTAAATTCTTATTTAAGAAGTCATGAAATGAGTGTAATTTGGGAATCATGTAATTCTTCAGTTAAGGTGTTCATAGGAGGTTTAACCTGCTCTAGAACAAAATACACGTAAGTTAGAAACAATATTTTTCAATAACTCCAGGCTTCATAGTTATTTTTTCCATAAAGTGTTATTTAATGCATTAGCTCTCATATCAGAGAAATCTTAGAGTTCTCTGTAAAGATATCTTGTGTAAAGAAATTACTTCATGTAAAGTATACCAGGTACTTTACTGGAACTTTCGAGCATTTAGGTCTGTTATACTCTCTGGATTACAGTCATCCTTCGTGAAGTTGGATTCTGTAACTGCTGGACTGAAGGTCTTGCGCTTGACTTGATGACAACAGGGTGATTTCCAGCAGGGATGAAAAGACGACTCAGGAAGTGATTCCTGAATGACAAAACCATGGTGTAAAGATGAAAAACAGTGTGACCGACAGAAGCACAGAATTTTAGAACAGCAAACATCTTCTGAAATTGTGAGGTTTGCTTAGATAAAAGGGTGTCCAGGACCAAACGGGCGATAGGCTTCTGAGACAGCAACATCCCGAAATCAGAGAACACCGCGTCCCCAGCACGAGGACAGGACTCATGGCCCAATGGCACCAGGCCACATTCTGTACTTCTCCCCATCCACCCCTTACAGAAAACAAGAGCTGAACCAAGCTCACAGGTTCCACTAGTTTTGGTTCCCTTTTCCCGCCCAAGACAGTTTATGAATTCTGCTCAGTCTCTCCCAGGGTGCAGCTCTGCCCCAGGGGCCCATAGGGTCTAGCGGGAGCTCACCCCAATAAACTTCTCCTACTCCTTCCCTTTTTCTTGCCTCTGTCTCTCCATCTGTGCCAACTGTGGTCATTGATCTATCAGAAATCAAGACTGATAGATATTTTAAAATGAATATTTTAGAGAAAAGAAAAATTTTTATATGAAATATAAAAGTTTGGAAAGGGATGGAGCTTATTCAACTGCAGTCATAGAACTGACAGAAGACTCTTAATTTTAGATTATTTGGGTTTTTATTTTTGAGGTTATTTTGGATTATTCAAATTTGGAATATTCAGGTCTGGCAAAGCAAGTGATTTCTGTACTATTTCTCTGATCTCTACAGTTAATTTCCACTGGTTACTCAGAAGAAAGGAAAAGTCATCACCTACATCCAAATAAAATCAATATAAAGGTTGTTAAGAGCCAGTCTCATGATAAAAACTGGGCATTTCTATAGTTACTTTGCTGAATATCCTGGGAGAGCCATATAATAAATTTCAAATTAGGTATCGAAAGCAAACCCGTTATTGATCAAATGGAATAATTTAAGATATTTGAATAAAACTATGTTATTCAGAAGTAGTTATCAAAAAACATTGAGTAAATTAAAAAGTATGCTTTCAGACCAGAAGTAAGTCACTCCTTTTGCTCTCTCCTGATCAGCATTCATAAACTGCATGTACTTTGCATGAGTCTCTGGTCTCTGCTCATGTCCTGACTATTATGTTCAGCATCAAAATGGGCTTTTACTCAGTCTGCATGAATCTAGAACTTTTTTTTAAATTTAAATGTTCACAAACCTTTTGTGTCCATTCACTTTATTTTGACCTGCCCACTGGTTTGGTTTGAAACTAATAATTTATCATTGCTTTCAAGATACAAGCAGCAGTGATTGTCAAGAACATCACATTGTCCAATAAGCATTGACTTATTGGACACTGTCGAGACAGTACACTCGACCTATTATCAAAGACTGTTTCCACAGTGACATCTCAGCAGAATTCAGGTTTAGTAAATTCCTATTTCCAATTTGGTCAGTGGGTTGTTACTTCTTTTTTTTTTCTTTTTGGGTCACACCTGGTCATGCTCAGGATTACTCAGGAATTACTCTTGGCAGAGCTCGGGGGACCCTGTGCAAAGCCAGGGATGGAGTCGTCCTTTCATCCCTACCTGGTAAGCCCCAAGCAAAACAAATGCCCTCTCTGCTGTGCTATAGCTCAGAGTCCTCTGATTGGTCTCTTAAAAACCCTTATTTGCATATCCAGTCCGATTGGTTCCCCCACATCCTGTCATTTGCAAAAAGACATATGCTGTCTCATTGCTCAGATGCACTCTGATGCCTTTTTTGGGTCACATCTGTAGATGCTCAGGGGTCACCCCTGGCTCTGCACCCAGGAATTTCTCCTGGCAGTGCTCTGGGATCCACATGGGATGCCAAAGATCCAACTAGGGTCTGCGCACAGGAAAGAGCCCTACCTGTTGGACTATTGCTCAAGACCCCATATCAGTTACTTCTAACACCCGTGTCTATATCAATATATTTTTACTTTCGGATGAGATTATGATGCTTTCAGCAAAGTTTTCAGGTATGTTGAAGAATTATGATTAATAGAGATCTTATTTCAAAAAGCATGAGCTACTGATTTCTCTGAGAATTTAAAGAAACTTAACTTCGATACAAACCAAATTGTAAGGCTTCACCATCGTAAATATTCTCTTGTTCCTATTCAAAAACTCCTTTAGGACAAGAAAAAAAGTACAACTGGTAGGACAAGGTACTTGTCTTGCAAGAGACTGACCGTGGTTAGTTCTCCAGCACCCCATATGGTCCCCTGAGCCCCCATGAGCCCAGGAGGGAGTGAGCCCTAAACACTACCAGGTATAGCACCCAAACCAAATTAGAAGTAGATACAAAAATTAATCCCAAGCAATCCTCACTGCACACCCCCCAGAATCTCCTTTAATTTCAGATAAGGAAATTTTCTAATACCTAATCTCTTGTACCATATGAGGTCTGTTAGCATTGTGAACTATAGGCAATGAAGCCTTAGTTATTCCCAGTCCACACACAACTTTATTTGCATGCTAATAGGTTCACTACTCCTAAACCCAGCTTAGTTCAGCATTTCTGAACTCAGATACTATTGACAATTTGGCTTTTTAAGGACGGGAGTGGAGGTGATTGTATGGGGTTTGATCACAATCCTACACGTTCCCAAGCTCCTCCTGGCTGTGAGCTCAGAAGAAACTCCTGGCAGTGCTCTGGAAGCCAAAACCTGTTCTGGGATAAGAAATATCAGTAATATGCAAAAGAAAACACCTACTTCTTTGGCCTCAACATTACCATTTTGAGGAAATAATTCCTGGTGAAGCTAGGATTTTCCTGTACATAGGAAGACACTTCACAACATGTCTGCCTTATATCTAGGAGAGGCAGCCCCCTAGACATTCCCAAGTAGTAACTTCACAAAACGGCTCCCAGGATTTGCCAAATTTCCCTGAAGGCAAATTCTCCTCTCAACTAAGAATCACCTTTTGAATCTGCATGTTTTTGTTGTCTAATTTGGGGACTGGCATTCTCCTTGAAACAAGGACTGGCGTTGTCAACTGTGTATTTCCAGACCAAAAGCAGGATTTAAGTTTCCATCTTCCTATCACTAATTCCACAAAGGTAATTTTTTTCCTTGATAGTTTGCTTCCAGAAACAGCCCCTGATTTGGTTTTAGGTTATGAGTCTTGTACCACCGGGGTTTCCAGAAATTAAGTTTCTTGTGATTAAATGCAGCATTTCTAGAAACCGTATAATCTACAAAATCTGATAAATGCAGGGAGTGTATACATACTGATTTTTTTATTCTAATAATAAATGCACATTGTTTTTATTCTGATCAGTGTTAGTTGGATTCTCTTTTATTGAAACATATGACCATATTTTACAGTTTTTAAGGGGTTTCCCAATTCAACCCTGGTCATTGCATTAAAACAATAATTAATAAGAATCTCTAATTTTTAAGTATTTTTCCCACAAGATGGCAAAGTCTACTTAACATGTTTGCCAGAGTGAATCTTGTACACAAAGAGGCTTTTGCCATTCTGAAATTCTCCAAAAACAGATGAATTTAAGATTTGAATGAAAAACATCTCTTTTGAAAATCTAAATTCAGGCAGCTGCTTTGCTGAAAACCAGTGTACTCCAAGCAGGATCTGAGGAGTCTGGATTTTATTATTTACTGCAGAATTAATCTCAATATTTTCATCTGTAAAATGGAAAAATAACTACTTTTAAAATGTTTAGGAAAAATAATATGATCATTGTGATGTCTGAGCATTACTTTTCTCTTCTAAAAGAAAGCACCAGTCACTGTGTACTTTGATATATGCAGTCTTCCAGAGACTGTATTAAATGCTTGTAAATTATTGAATTTAACATCTTAATAAATTCCCTCAGGCTAGAACATGACTCAAGCGGTAGTTGAATGTACTAAGTCAGTCCTGGATTGGATCTGGTACCACAGAAGCTATAGAGGACTTAGTATGCTGCCGCTGACCCCAGGACACTAGCATAAACAAACCAACAAAGAATTAAATGACGATAATCTTTTTAATCAATTGAAAATGTCCATATACCTACCCTTACTATAAAGTTCACATGGTGTTGAAATACAGGTTTATGTTTCTCTGCTTATAATTGTAAACTAGGGGCCAGAGTGATAGTCCAGTGGGTAGGGCATTCACCTTGCACGCGGCCGGCCCATGCTGGCCAGGGTTCTATCCCTAGCATCCCATATGGTCCCCGAGCACCGCCAGGAGTAATTCCTGAGTGCAGAGTCAGGTAAAAGCCCTGAGCATTGCCGGGTGTTATCCAAAAAAGCAATAAATAAATAGATAGATAGATAGATAGATAGATAGATAGATAGATAGATAGATAGATAGATAGATAGATAGATAGATAGATAGATAGATAATTTCTATAATTGTAAACTAGTTGAAAAAGGTTCACTTTTTCATGATTACATTCTAGCAGTATCATTGGAAATTGGTCTGGTTGCGTTCATACAACAAACAATGCTTAAGCTACTCTCTTGAGATTATTTTCCTGTTGGTTAGGTATAGTTTCATAGCCCATAGAGAAGTGGCTCAAGGAATCACTTTCAGGGAGATCATGAATAAATTGATAGAAAATAATCAAATACTGGTAAAATGTTTATATCACATATACTTGTATATTACATATGTATATGTTTGCATAACATTTATTACTTATACATTTAGTTATGTTTTGCCTGTATTCATACATTATGTGACATATTATATATTTATTTATTTTTTATTTTATTTAAAAAGTTATTCTTACCATGACGAATAGATGCATGCAGCCAGAGTTTAGTAGATACACATTGAATTGTTTATTAAATTAATAAAAGAGACCCTATCATTGGACCCTATCACGTGCCAATGTAGCCCAATGGCATCTAGTTGATTCAGGAATATGAAGAGCCTCAAACCGTTCCTTCAGGGTCTTGACAAGGAAGTCTGACCATCTTGTAGGTGGGCGGCCACGTGATCTTTTGACATCTTGTGGGATCCAGTCGGTAACGGCTCTAGTCCAGCGGTTGTCTCCAAATCGCATTACATGTCCAGCCCATCTGATTTTCGATGCCTTGGCAAACGAGACAGCATCCCTGATTCTGGAATAGCGACGGAGGTCAGAACTCCGGATTCCCTTCTCTCACTTGAGTGAGGCGTGATATTCCAAGCATAGCTCTTTCGATTCCTCTCTGGGAGACCCGAATAGCATTCTCATCCTGCTTTCATAGGGCCCAGGTCTCTGAGGCGTATGTTAATGCAGGGAGAACGGTGGAGTCAAAGAGATGTGCCCAGAGCCGGAGGTTCTTTGTCCCTTTAGCTACTTCTTCGATGCCTTTGAAGGCATTCCATGCCGCTCTCTTCCTCCTGGCGCAGCTCAGGTTTTAGGTCATTCATCATGTTGACTTCTCGACCTAGGTACACATAACTGCTGCATTCAGAGATGTTTGTTCCATTGAGAGTGAATGGGGCCTCAGGAACTAGTTCATTCTTCATGAACATAGTTTTCTTTTAGATTCAGCTGTAGACCTATCTTTCCACATTCTCGGTCAAAGTCAGCCAGCATTTGTGCCGCTTGGCTAATGTTTGCTGTTATTAGAATGATGTCATCAGCGAAGCGGAGGTGGTGTAGTTGCTGACCATCTATCTTCACTCCCATTTCTTCCCATTCTAATTGTCACATGATGTTCTCGAGGGTGGCTCTGAAGAGTTTTGGTGAAATGGTATCACCCTGTCGAACCCCTCTTTTCACATTAATGATCACTTCTTTGTAGAATGGTGAGATCCTGGTGGTGATTTCGTAATACAGCTCACGAAGGATCTTGATGTATTGGGTTTGAACACCCTGTTTGGCTAGGGCTTCAATGACTGCTTCAATCTCCACAGAATCAAAGGCTTTCTGTAAATCAATGAACGTGAGACAGAGCGGCTTGAAATGTTACTGGAGCCCGCTTGAGCAAATCGATGAATAACGGATTCAAGTGATCAATAAAAGAGAAGAATCTGTTTGTAAAGGGACAGGAACGGAAATGTAAGTGGTGGGTTATGTTAAGATTCATTATCTTGGCAATTGACGGTTTTATCTGGACTGTGTTCCTTATTCTAGAGAACACTTTTTTTTTTTTTTTTTTGGGTCACACCTGGCATTGCTCAGGGGTTTCTTCTGGGTCTGCACTTAGGAATTACTCCTGGCGGTGCTTGGGAACCATATGGGATGCCGGGGATCGAACCCAGGCCAGCACAGGCCTGCCGCTTGCAAGGCAAACGCCCTATCCGCTAGACTATTCCTCCGGCCCTAGAGAACACTCTTTAACCTGAAGGTGTGTCTTTCTATATTCCGTGGGTTCAGTAGGTCCTCTGTGGCTAGGTCAGAAATTCCATGTCTCTGTCAGTGTACAGAAATTGGGTTCTCTATTTAGTAGTATGCAGTCATATGCTAAGCCTGGGAGATCTACTTTCAGTCTTTTTGGGTGAATACCACGCCTCAGTGAGGAAGAAGAGAGGAAATCATGTGACTCTCTGGGACCTCTTGCTTTAGATAATTCCTTCCATTTTGATATGTTGTATGTTGTCTAGAAGGAACTTCTTTCAAATAATCAGACCACTGTCTATTTGCTTTTTTGTTTTTTAAATGTGAAAATAATAATTTAAAAATTTTATTTATCATCATGAGACTGACCAAGGTCAGTCTTCTTCGTCAAGACTCAAAATGAACGGTTTGAGGCTGTTTGTATTCCTGAAGCAACCAGATGCCATTGGGCTACACTGGCACGTGATAGGGTCAAAAGAAAATGTTACTAGTGCCCGCCGAGCAAAGGGATGAATAACAGGATGTCAAGTGATCAAGTGATGAGACTGACCATTACAAAGCAACTCATGATTGGGTTTCAGTCACACAGTGTTCCAGTACCGATTCCTCCTCTAGTGCCCATGTCTCCAGTCCCCCAACACCCGACTACCTGACTCTATGGAAGGCACTCTCTCTCTCTCTCACACACTCATCTCTCTCTCTCTCTCTCTTTCTCTATCTCTCTGACCACGGTCCATTTGAACTCACCATTCTTGCATTGCAGTGTGTAAAGTCCCTCCCAGCAGAAATCTGGATTGGACAGGGATTATATTTTATATTCTTCATTCTCTCAAGGATTATACTCTTCTGCTTTTCATTGCCAAATTAACTTAAAGAGTGATGCTGTAAGTAACTTAAAGCATGAATAAATTAATTTTTGGATTTATCACCAACACTCATGCTTTTGGTGAAAATTAAAAGAGATGATGTTGTTGGGTATTATACCCATAATTCTCATTTAAAGATCAAAATTAGGATTTATCTGAAGACCCTTCTCACTCACCATTTCCCACTATGAACTTTATACTCATCTTCTTTTTATGTTTTTGTTGCTTTTTTTTGTCTCACCGGCAGTGCTCAGAGGTTCCTCCTGGCTTTGTACTCAGGAATTACTCCTGGTGTTGCCCAGGGACCATATAGGGTGCCAGGGATCGAACCCTGGTCAGCTGCATTCAAGGCAAATGCCCTCCCTACTGTGCTATCACTCTCATCTCCTTTGAAATTAAGAGTAAAGTTGATGCCATAGTGTTTTAATAAGTAGCTATATTCTATCTTTCCTATTTTTCCAATTTTTATGAATCAACATTCCTTGTTCATTTAAAATAAATATGACCTTTGTGAATAAAAATAGAAAGGACAAAGGATAAAGTAAATTCAAATTAATGAAAGTAAAACTCTCATGTAGCAGAGCTGCTACTTGCTCTCCCTGTGCTCAGCCGCTCATGAGGCATCCGGGAGGCATGGCGGGTTCTAGCCCTGGACTGCCACCCCAGCAGAGCCTCACAACAAGCCAGACGACCCCCCCTACTCAATGGGGGGCCACCATTTTCCACATCCGGACTTCCCTCTCGATCACAACTCCACCCAGCAGACCAGACTATCACAGCCCGGCTCGCCAGGTCACTAGCGGCGCGCAGTTCATCAATAAATGCTTTATTTAGAGGTGGCTACAACAGTATGCCACCTGCACGGCAAGCCTGGCAAGCTGCTCGTGTCGTATTTGATATGCCAAATACCAGTAACATTTATATTAGGTCATTCCCATGACCTAATATAATGGTTTGAGACTCTTTATGTTCCTGGAGCAAGCGGATGCCTTTGGATTCTACTAACATGAGACAGGACATATGGAGATATTACTGGTGCCCGCTCTAGCAAATAGATGATGAACGGGTTATAGTGATAAAACTCTCATGAGAGACTTAATTCTTTAAAAAGAAAATGACATAAATTGTACATAAGCAACAGAAGCAGACTACACAGTTGTTGTTGAATAGTTCAAAGAAAATTCTGGTTTCTTCCCAAATTTACCTTCAGTCTAGCATGTTCTTGGTGCCTGAAAAAGGCAACAGATGGTAGTAGAACAGTAAATTGCATTAAAAGATGTGCATTGTAGTCATTTAGCAAGTCCATCACAAACTTAATCTAAAAATAATCTCAACATGGCAGGTGTAGCTTAGCTATATATTCAGAAATTGTGGGGGCACTTTAGATTTTAGGAATAATAAAATGAAAATGGCCTTCCATAAATGTAACTTTTATTTTTCAGTTGATCCTCAAACCCCAGATTATGGAGTTGTAGTAACGCACCCGACACTGGGGATTAAGCACAGAACGTCATTCTTGCCCTAGATACTTTTTAAGCCTCTGTGCTATCTTCCAGGCTCTTCCTCATGGGATTGCTAAGAGCAGAGCTCGTGTGACTGCCTCAACATGCAATGGGCCCCAGGGTTTGAACTTATGGGCTTGTGCTTGCCAAGCAAGTGCTTTAAAGCCCCAAACTAAGACAATAACTATAGCGTTTTTAGAGTGAGCTATTTCTGTGGAGCATTAATAATATCTTACCGATTGGGAGAAAAGAAAAGGCTACAAATATTTGCACATACAAATATTTACAGTGGATTAGGGTTCATTCATTCATGTTTGTACTTCAAGGAATCTTGATGAATTTAAGGATTTAACCTAAGGCCACAGAACATAAAAGTTCAGAACATAAAGCTTACTGATTATAGTGTAATAAATAGATTCT
Organism: Cryptotis parvus; assembly: GCA_021461705.1. Taxonomy (NCBI): domain Eukaryota; kingdom Metazoa; phylum Chordata; class Mammalia; order Eulipotyphla; family Soricidae; genus Cryptotis; species Cryptotis parvus. The sequence continues at coordinate 15,830 of JAJIBD010006622.1, read as the reverse complement.
CCTACACTCAACAATTCAGTCAATTAGAAGTATGAAATAACCAGCTAAGTTAGCAAGCTGGTTACAGAGAGACACTGCTTATATGAAAGGTCTTTGGTGGCGAGCTCAAAACTTCCAGAGAAGTAAGAACCAGCTTCAGTAGAGACTTCTACTCTCTAGAGTTTCTCTTTCTTGGTTTTGTTTTGTTTGGAGACACTTCCACAGGTGCTCAACTAACTCGGACTCTTTGCTCAGGGATCAGTTCCCCAAGGGTTCAGGGCACCTTAAGGGGTGCCAGAGATGGAACTTAGGTCAGCTGAATCAAGGCAAGTGCCCTACAAGTGTATTAACTCTCTTGCCCTGCATATCCTATTTCAAGAAATGTTAATTCCTAGATAGTCTCTAATATATATATATGTATATATATATGTATATATGTATATATGTATATATATGTATATATATGTATATATACATATATATATATGAAATTTTCTATTAGCAGTGAATTTAACACAGCAGTCTATTAAAGTTTTTTAGAAATTTAAAAAAAGTACTTTATAATAGACTCAAGGGTTAAAAAACATTGATTTGACGCTCTAAGGTCATTGGGTTTAATTATTAATTTTTATTCTATTTATTTAAATATTTGTTTGCTTTGTTTTGTTTTTCTTCTTGGGTCACACCCAGTAATGCTCACTCTGTACACAGTAATTATTCCTGGTGGTGCTTGGGGAACCATATGGGATGTTGGGGATTGAACCTAGGTCTGCTGTGTGCAAGGCAAATGCCCTCCCCCGCTGTGCTCTCACTCTGGCCCAAGTCTGGGTTTCATTTAAAGTATATCTGTTACTTTGTATTTTCCTCCCCTGTCAAGTGGCTCTAGTAATGTGTACCTCTTCATACTATTTAAATTATCTTTGAGAAGATAAGATGAGAAGGTCTTGAAGTTAGGAGGATTCCTTGAAAGAAGATAAATAATACTGAGGTCTTCAGTACAGAGGGAGTAACTGAAGATCAGAGAAATTTTTTAAAAAATTGTTCAGCCACAGAATGACTGCATTTATCTGCATAACATAAATATATATGTACATATTAAGATACCAATATCCAAGGTCAAGTGAAACATATGTCAGGAGGTCTTGTCAAAGGTGGAAATTATCACAAACGTGTGGGAGTCAGAGGCTAGGTAAGACAGAAAATGGAACAGGGTGCTAACAATTGTCGAGGGTACTAATGCCAACCTAGAACTGAGCATTAAATAGAGGCAAAAAGATACACATGACAACCCTTTAATGTATGTTCTGTAATCCATAGTCTGAGGGGGAAGGAAAAGAGAAAGAGAGAGAAACCGAAAGAAATAAAGAACCTGCCATGGAGCAGGGTTGGGGGGAGGGGGAGGGAACCGGGACGTTGGTTGTGGGAGATGGGCACTGGTGGCGGGATGGGTGCTGGAACACTGTATGACCAAAACCCAAATATGAACTTTTTATTTTTTTTATAGTTAGCATTAAATATGAACTTTTTAATTGTATATCTTTGTAATTGTAAACATAAAAAATTTTTAAAAAAATTTAAAAAAATTGTTCAGCATCTTACAGGTAGTGACATTTTCTAGTGAATTCCTGTTCCCTTTATTCCATACTCACCATTGTTTCAATGATATGTGACGTGTTCACAGAGGAAGTTTCCTAGATGGAATAAAATCTAAGATTATATCTCCTCTGAAAACCATCTGACTTGCTGCTTACTGTGTGCTTAAGGTGGGCCACGCATTGAAATTTCCATTTCAACAGAACAGAGCTTTGAAAAACGCTAGCCATTTTCATGAACTCCCTGCATGAAGCATAAAAACATAAACCTGTAACATACAAGAGTAAACAGGAAGTAACTTTCTGGTAGGGTTTAATTATTATTTGAAAGATTTATCTTCATGGGATTTCACCTTCCTAATCATTATAAGAAAACCAACCCATTTACTGAGATCAAGGCAATACAGGCCACAAAGGATGCTGTGCATGGAAAGAGATAATTTGCTCATCATTATCTTTGGCACCAAGTCCCCTGGTTAGTATATACCATTTCCTCATGTTTCTACACCAGCAGAGCTAAAACTTAGAGACTTACATTAGCAGAATTGAAAACAAAATTAGATAAATGTCTAGTTAGCAGACTAGAAGCACATCATACACTCGCCTCCGAGCCCACCTGAGAGATTGATGAACCTCCTGACTAATTACTTTCCCTGGAAAATGTATTTTCCAATTGCTCCTCACGACTCCAAGCCAGTCATAGTACCAAGGACTGTGGTAATTTCAGCACATAGTAATTCATTAGCCACATTCGTTTTTAATAGACTACATTCACATTTTCATGTTCATCCAGAAAGACTAACAATTTCTGATCACAGCCTGGAACACATGTCTTTAATAACTGCTTTTGCTGCGCCATTCTTTTTATTTTTTTAAACATGAAGATACATGGGTTGTTGAGTAGCTTAGATATTCTAAGATTAAATTGATGAGACACAGCGAGCCTGGCGGCTTTGTTTTCTAGAAGTCAAACAGACGGGAAATTTACAGGATATAAGCGGTTGAGTTAGACAGTGAGGCACCACCAAGGAGACAGATGCCTATTAAGCCCATGGATTAATGTAGAAACTGCATGTAGAATGGCTTTTAGGGAGGAGCCTTTCAACTGCAAACTTAAACATCGCAATGGGGCTTGTTGTGACAGACTGCTGGGCCACTAAGAACAACCCTATGAGTTTATTTTTTTTATTCTTTTGCTTGTTGATAGTTTTCTGTATAAAATAGTTAAGAAACAACTTTCATCAGTGCTTTCAGACTGCTAAAGCTCTTTAAAAGAAAAGAATGATTCTTACAGGATTCTAAAGTAACACATGAGGTTTTTGAATTTATCAGAGAAAAAAAGATGGAAAACATCTTGGCCAAAGTGACCTTTTTCCATGATTCTTAGATTACTGACCTGCATTAACCTATTTTTTTTGACTAGTCCTAGACTTGGTTTTAGGAGAAAACACCCAGGAGAAACTCTCTAGCTCACTCTCTTTTGCCCACTTTGGTTATTTTCTTTACCTATTTTTACTTTTAATTTTTCTTACCCTATTTCTTGATTTTGATAGTGAATTCTTTCTCTTTTATTCCCTTGTTTTTCTCTTTATTTTTCATGGAAAATATATAGGACTGGTTGTGTTAAATGTTTTCCCCCCTGCCAGTCCCCTTCTATAACGATAAGAAACATTTTGATAGAAAAGTAATGAAACGGATGGCTACAGAAATTCTGGTCCCATGTACAGTTCTAACGTGAGAGGCTGGCATAAGATTTGAAGAGTGTCCCCTGTAGATTTCAGTGTTAAAATCTACCTCTTTCCCTTCTCTCTCAAATATGACTTATTTGATATAGAACCTTTTGTGAAGTGGTTAAGTTTTAGACGGGGTCTATTAGATGGATTCAAATTCACGGAGACTGGTCTCCTTCAAAGACAGTAAGATGAGAGCACAGACTCACACCAAGGAAAGCTCATTTAATGGAGGGAGAAAGTGGTGTCCGTAAGCCAACATGAAAGACCTCACTTGTTGGCTTTCTTGTAAGCCAGCATGAAAGATCTTCAGCTAGGATATTTTGCCTCTCTAATTGTGAGAAGACAAGTAACTGCCTTGAAAGCCACATACTCTATGTTATTTGTGAGACAGTCCTACCAGAATAATAAAATTGATTCACTATTCTACTAATTTTTTTCAAGACTATCCACAAGAAGGAAATGCTATCAATCTGTTCACACTAGTTAACACACACACACACACACACACACACACACACATACAATTATCATATCAAAGTTGCAAAACCAGGAAGTCAGAGACCCCAATTTTCAGAGAGTTTACCAAAATACTTCATGGAAAGTACTGTCTCCAGAAATTGTTTTATTTAGGCTTATTATCTTATTGAAAATTTTTGTTTTAAATAGCCGTAATAGAAGAGCTGCATTAATAAGAGCACTACATTCTTCCACTTGAGATTACACAAGTATCTATCTCCAGAGTAATAGCTAATGATTATTGAGCATCTACTTCAGACTGGGAACTGTCTTAAGTGCTTCCTTAGCAATAGTTTATTTTCATAGCACAAATATGTTGTTATTCATACTTTCCTCATTTGCAGACAGAGAAACTGGGGCACAGGGACTTAAAGCAACTAACCCAAAATCACACAGCTAAAACTAGTCACAAATAACAAATCAGCAAGTGGAAAGTGAAAACAAAATCACAACACGATAAAGCCAGTTGGTAATATGGAACTGTTGGAAAATAAGAGTTTCAGATGTTTGTCTGACAAACACATTTGATTCTTTTTAATGTCCCAGTCTCCCAAGATGGCCCCCTGGGTAGTAGATGGCAACTCCTGATACCTTGGCAAACCAAAAGACTATGCTGACAGTAAAAAGGGAAAATATTTGATAATTTTTTAAAGCAGTTGAAGAAATAATGGATTCATCTAAAGGACAGAAAAGAGGTCAGTAAAGACATGAGTGTAATATAGTCATATAATCAGCAGAAAGTTACTTTGGAATTAGGAGGTTTGTGTGCACTCTGGAACTATCGTTTTTTTTTCATTTGAGACTTTATTTAAACACCATGTTTTTTTTTTTTTGTTTTTTTTTTTTGCTTTTTGGGTCAAACCCAGTGATGCTTAGGGGTTTCTCCTAGCTCTGCACTCAGGAATTACTCCTGAAGGTTCTCGGGGGACCATATGGGATGCCAGGGATCAAGCCCGGGGCGGCATGGGCCGGCCACATGCAAGGCAAATGCCCTACCAGCTGGGCTATAGCTCCAGCTCCTAAACACCATGTTTTTACCAAAACTGTTTATAATGCAATTGCTTCAGTTATTGAATGTTCCAAACCCAATTCCACCACCATGTGACCTACCTCTGCCAATGCCCCAGTTTCTTACCTATCCCCAAACCCTTCTCCTTAACCAGCACAAAATAATTTATAGTGGTGTACCTTCAATCTTAAAAATATAGGGAGACAGAAAAACACTCTCAGTGTTCTCTGATTGTGTCTTCTCTGCAGGAAATCTTGAACTAAATAAAAGTTCTCACCATTTAATAAAGCTGGAGTAGAAGACACAGGCTCTGTACTATAAGTAAAACACTATAAAAGTCTATAAACATCTAGAGTGCATGTGTGTTTATTTAAAATGTCCTTCTGTTTAAAGTCAAATAATCTCCACTGGAAGGCCATTATTGGTCGACTTCTATTTTTTTGGGATTCGTCTACCTGACATATTCTGGGCCTTGGCCTCATGCTCAGATTTCCATGGTCTACTCTGGCAGGAGGTGCTGGAGTCCCCAGTCCCCAAAGCCCACTGCTACAAGCCTCCCCCAGTCCCTGAAGTCCACTGTTACTAGTGTTTCAGTATCTTCCCACTGGGCCTGACAGTAGGCAAGAATTTTCTTAGATTCTAGATGACAGCACAGGTGTTTCCCCCAGAGAATGAGCATGAGGTGTCTTTCTGTGCACGTTGATAAAGGTATGAACAAATGTGACTGAGCTGTGAAAGCAAATTTGGGAAGAACACATCAAGACCAACACTTAGTGTCACAGGAAGGATCTACATATTACAGCAGCTTCTCCTGGTCTGGGGCCTTAATCTTGTCTGCAAAGGACCCTAACAATCCTTCCCTCCCTTCATCTTTTCCTTCTTTCCTCTCTTTATCATTCCTTCCTATTCCTTCCTTCCTTCCCTCCCTCTCTCCCTCCCTTCCTCCCTCCCTCCCTCCTTCCTTCCTTCCCTCCCTTCTCCCTTTTATCCTTCCTTATTTCCTTCCTTGACTCTCTTCCTCCTTCCTTCCTCCTTCCCTCCCTCCCTTCCCCTTTTCTCCTTACTTCCTTTTTCCCTCCATCCATTCCTCCTTCCTTCTTTCCTTCATTCCTTGCTCCTTACTTCCTTCCCCTTTTTCCTTCCTTCTTCTTTCCCTCCCTTCTTCCTTTCTCCTCTTTCCCCTCCTTCCTTCCCTCCTTCCTTCCTTCCTTCATCCTTCTCTCCCCTCCCTCCCCTCCTCCTTCCTTCCTTCCTTCCTTCCTTCCTTCCTTCCTTCCTTCTTTCCTTCTTTCTTTCCCTCCCTCCCTCCTTCATCCTTTGCAGGTTGCCCTTGAGTGATGCTCTGATTTAGATGATGGTGTTCTTGAGTTGAAGACAGTGAAGGGTGAGAATGTCTGAACATAAATTCTGATGTGTATCAAAACAATGAAGTCATCCTATACTGCAAAATTTTCTTTCTATTCATCTAAATGTCTTGAATGTCATGGAGGCTACCCAGCTAAGTTCCCTAAAATATTTTAATATTTTTGGGCCAGAGAAAACTGTACAGCAGGTTAGATGCTTACTTAGCACATAGTTATCCTAAGTTGGATCCCCAGCACCACATATGGTTCCCCAAACACTATTTAACTATTTAAAAATAGTTAAAATACTATTTATAGTCAAGAGCAATTTCTGAATGATTCCAGGAGTAAATCTTGAGCATCAGATATATAAATAAAGGGATGAATGAATAGATAGATAGATAGATAGATAGATGATAGATGATAGATAGATTGATAGACAGACAGACAGACAGACAGACAGACAGACAGACAGACAGACAGACAGACAGATAGATAGATAGATAGATAGATAGATAGATAGATAGATAGATAGATAGATAGATAGATAGATAGATGTGTTTCAATCTTTCCAGTCACTTGTCTTCCCATTGTTCATTGATTTGCTGGGGTGAGCGCCAGTAACATCTCCATTCGTTAGGAATAAGGTCCATTAGTGTTACTGTTTTTGGCATATCGAACACACCACAGGTGGCTTGCCATGCTCTGCCATGGCTCTGAGTTCATCCCAGGGGGCCCAGTCTTTTAGATGAAATATCAGTGTTCATCCACCCAGCAACAGCCTATCACAGCCCGTCTCGTGCGGCTGCTTGCAGCTGTGCAGTTCATCTATAAATGCTATATTTAAAGGTGACTACAAGGGTATGCCACCTGCACGGCAAGCCTGGCAAGCAGCCCATGTTGTATTTGATATGCCAAATACCAGTAACAATTATATTAGTTCATTCCCATGACCTAATATAATGGTTTGAGGCTCTTTATGTTCCTGGAGCAAGCAGATGCACTTGGGCTCTACTAGCATGAGACAGGACATATGGAGATATTACTGGTGCCCATTCTAGCAAATAGATGATCAACGGGAGGGTAGTGATAGTGATCAGTGTTCAAGAATCTCGGCACCAAAATACTATTGTGCAAATGGCTCATACACATTTCCACTTGCTGCCTTATTTACTTCACTTGCCTATGAGCACTGATTCATTATTACTTTGTCACTGTCACTGTCACTGTCTTCCCATTGTTCATCTATTTTCTCGAGTGGGCACTAGTAACATCTCCATTAATCCTGTCACAAGCAAGTGTAACTCAAGGGCATCTACTTGCTCCAGGGACAGGGAGGAGCCCAGAACTGTTCTTCAGGTCATGAAACTGAGGTCCATAATTGTTACTAGTTTTTGGCATAACAAGTAAATAAAACACGGGTAGTTTGCCAAGCTTTGCTGTGTAGGTAGTATAGTCTCAGTAGAAGGCTCTCATTGGAGCATTTACTGATACAACTTAAAGGGGGAAGATCAGGTTTTTCTCTTGGATGGAGCTCTGAGGAACTATGGAGTCTGGATGTTGAGAATAACTGACTTCATGATGTGTGGTTTACTCTGCTTCTTGCTAGGCTTAATGATATTAGTTAGAACCTATCTAGAACTGTATACAATGTATAAATGTGAAAGATCTTGGGAAGGAAACAAAATTCATCACATTTATTGAACAAGGAAAGTGCTTTATAATTCCTTTAAACTCAAAGCTGTGAAGCTCTAAGTTGAAAAAATCCGCGCATGCAATCCAAATAGGTGAGAGAGATAAGATCAGGGCAAAAAGATGGTTGTTGGCTATGACAAGGAAATGAGAGACAAACAGGGCAGGGGTATTTGAAAATTTGAGGAAAATCCACTTGTTAACAAAAGATGTTTTCACCGCTTTGATTGTTGTACCCTTCAACCCAAGTAGGGAAGATAACTGTACCAGGAATACATTTAATTTTATTTTCTTTGCTCTTTATAAACAAAGTCAGTACCAATAATGGTTGTGCAGGCCCTGCTTTGACTATGATCTAAGTGGTCTGCAGCCCTTATTTTCCTTCCATGTGAGAGCACTAGTTGTCCTGTCTTCGTGAACACATTATTCTAGTTGATTGTGTTTTTGTTAATAATGCTGTGCTGCTTTCCTGTAAGAAAATGCTGCTTCTTGCTTGTCTGAATACAGATTTGACCTTGAGCTTCGCTTTAACCAAAAAAAATACAAGTGGAAATCAGGAGTGCCACCTCTGAATGACAGTTTTCAGGCCTTTATGTAGTTCTATCTTTTGTTATTTGCTTATGACTAACAGCAGGAAAGCCTTGGTAGAGGCCAATCCATAAACCTCAAGCCAGGAATCAAGATGTGCCATAGACAATGTTGTACACCACTGATAATTTGGGGGTCGTTTATTACTGCAGTATAACCAGATTTCCACCAATTGATACAATATCCTCCTGCAGTTTCTTATTTCACCCAAGTGCAGTTAAAATAATAAATGAGTCTCACGACTTAGCAAGTAGTTTATAAAGGTCCTGTCGCCGTGATTGTTACTAGACTGTACACTGACTGGATCTGAGCGTGGCCCATTTTAAACTTCTGACCTAGCTAGATTCCTACATCTGTGTCTGTTCTGCTTCCCTCCGTCTCCCTTTTCCTCCAGTTTCTTTCTGCGAACAGCTCTGGAGTGAAAACCGCCCTAAGAGTATGTTTATAAGCCCTGAGCACACTTAACAAGGTTAATAGAGAGCATCACATAAACACAACATCAGGAAAACACAATTAGGGATCATCTAACTCCTTGTCCTCATTTCACATAGGCGCCTAAGCTGAAGTCCAGAGGTACATGTCATCTTGTCCAAGGTCATCTAAGCCAAAGACCAGAGATACAGGTCATCTCATCCAAGGTCACGTGACAAGGGAACGACATTATCAACTAGAAAGACAATAACAAGACTTCAGGTCCAGGCAGTTTCCATTCAATGTATTAGTCTCCTCAAGGAATTTTAAGATGTTATAATGGACTCTAATACATATCTTTGTCATTTCACATTTTGGAAAATGGCTTTTATACACACACACACACACACACAGAGAGCAGGAAAGCGGGCATAAAACTTTTTAGGGAATAAAATGATAACTTCTCAGCCTGTTTTCAAGCATTTAAAGGAGAAACTGAGAGACAGCAAGGCAAGAAATACTGGCTGCCCACCCTCACTAGATCAAACAATTGAGCATCAAAAACAAACTTCTGGAGCCCATGAACCTATGACGGCTCTCTATACCGTCATTTCTCCACCACAAAAGCAAAGGAAGGCAACCAAAAGCAATTTTCTGGTTTCACTTCACTGGGGAAAACTAAACTTCTTCCGCAGACTGTTAAAATAAATGTGTTGGCACTATTATTTTTTAAGGTTTCTCCTCTCCCTCGCTTCCCATAAAGTGACCAGGGATTGAGATGACGTTTTGTAACTTCTTCCAGAGACTTAAAACATGCGAATCACCATGACAGGTTTATGAAAGGTCCATGGTCAGGACTTTCAAGTCGTGTCCATGAAGAGGACTGTTCTGGCTCATCCTGGACCGCTGCCTTCTTCTCCTGGGTTTTCATGGGAGGTGAAAATAGAAACAAATGTATTTTTTCAGAGAGGGTCTGAGTCACCCAACTTCTGAGCAGTCCAGGCTTCTGAGGGTCCTTCCTTCATTCAGGAGACAAACTGAAATTTTACAAGTAATACAGTCTGAGCTTTATAGGCCCAGAAAAGATCCATTTTATTGAAGTCTAGTGCCAAACGAGGGGAAGCAGGCAAAACTATTTCTATGGTAGAAAAGTCTGAAACTCAACAGACTTTAATATTGAAGTACTGAGGAATGTGGCAAGCTGTTCTCTCTCTCCTTTGTAAAGTGGGGCTCCAGCCATGCCATATTATATACCCCAAATTGCTGAGAACACCACCTGTCTGGGATAATAAGCATATTTTGTTTCATTATGCCATTCTAGAATCTCACATTTTTTAAATCTATTTTTTATATGCCACAACTTTCTCAGGTTAGAATCTATGTGTGATCCCCTTTTGCCAATTCCACCCCTACCCCAACACCAACCCAACCTCTGATCCAGAACACTGATCTTGGAAGGAGCTCAAGAACTTTCTTCCCCCTTCTCCCCCCATCGCCCCCGTGGATTCCATTGCTTGACATACATTACAGGGATTCCTTATCTAGAATTGGGACATTCCTTCCTGGTCATCACGATTCTTGTTCCCACGCAAGTCATACTTCATCCCTAGACCTATCTTTTGAAAATATAACTCCTACCACATCATGCTAGTATTCTGTATAAATCTCTCAATCTTCCCTCAAATTGAAGTTATGGCTTTAACTTCCATAACTCGTTTGTGTTTCTGTAACATGAAATTTCTTCCCGATTTTCACAATGGGCTCTATTTTCTTATCATGCCTGGGCTTCCATACATTATTTTCTTTGACTGTACTTTTCTTCCATTGGTATTCCCTTATACTTCCTTGAGGTTTTCACTTTTCTCTAGATATTTTTTGAGAAAAATCTTCACTTCTAAACTTTTCATCACATTCATTACAGTTATATTAGCATTTAATTCATCACATTCATGCCATCAATATCAGCATTTAATAGTGTAAGAAGAGGGGCTGAAGTGATAGCACAGAGGAGAGGGTGTTTGTCTTGCAAGCAGCTGACCTGGGTTTGATACCCGGCATCCCATAGCATCCCATATGGTCCCCTAAGCACTGCCAGGAAAATTACTAAGTTCAGAGCCAGGAGTCACCCCGAGCATTGCCAGGTGTGACCCAAAATTTAGCAAAAAAGTGAAGGAAGAAATATGTTTTGTCCATGAATACATCTACAGCAGCTAGAGCTAGAAAAATGTCTACAATATAATAGCTTCTGAAAAGTATATTTGAGTAACTGGTATCTAAAGGGGTCACAGTGCCTTGCATCTCATCATAAATAAGCTTTTCCAGGAAGCCTTTGCAAAAAAAATAGAAAAGGATGAGTTTATAGTGTAGTGGGGGGGGGAAACAAAAAATAGAAGTTTTGTGGATTTGTAGTGACATGGATATAAAGAAGTAAGGCTAAGTTCAATAAAATTATTTTAAATAAAGCTTAAAGAAAGAAGGGAAATGCAGAAAAGAGATGCTGTGGAAAAATGGAGTAAGAGGAGAAATTTACAGAACAACAAAGCTTTGGGCAATGGTTAATTGATTTTTGTGGTTCCTGCTTTCTCTAAGAATTGTGAGCAATACCCAGAAATCAGTCTAGAAAGAAACTCAGTGTTCCAGGACACTAAATAGAGGTTCCAGGGGTTTATGTGTCTGTTATTTCCCCACATCCTAGACTGGAAAAACACAGCCAGAGAAACGTAGGTTGCCGTGCAGTTTATCAGGCAGAAAATGCATGACAGTTCTCTTGGGAGTCTCCAGATGGACTAGCAACACAACCCGGCTCATCAGATATTATCATCCTTTGCTTGCTCAGCGCAGTGGGGATCTGGCCCTGTGCTCTGCCATGGGGTGCTGCAGACCTAGAGCAGACGATGCAAAACCCCATGGTGTTTTGTCAATTTCCATGTTTTAACTTCATGATCCCCAATACTTTATTTATATTTATATGCTGCATTGGGAGATTGAAATTTTAGTGTTTAAATTTATACACCGAAAATATCCAATAGTTGCCATACTATGTGATAAAGAATTTTATTTTTAAGGGTATTAAGAAGTAAACCTAAGTTCAAATAAGTATTATACTATAAACATATTATATAATAACAGCGTTGATTATTTCATATCTATATGAAATAATGTGTTGCTTATTTCATATTTATATGGAATAATGCGATGATTATTTCATATCTATATACTTTCATATCCATAAAGTAGCAAACACTGTATATCCACTGCAAATGACATATTTTGACTATTTTGACTTTTGTTTTATTCAGTTTTATTTTTAAGGAAGTTCTGTGGATACTGTGTATTCAAATTGCTATTCAACACCAAACATCCAAATTAATCTTGAACAGCTACAAAGTTGGAGGACTTACACTTCCTGATTTTAATAATTATTATAAAAGTGGTGATAGCGAAAACAGTGTAGCATTGGGAAATGTACATTAATGTAAATTATAAAACCAACCAGATTCAAGTGTTATTTTTGATGAGAGAGATCTTTCACAAAGGGCTTAACTATACTGCAGACTAAAGCACTGTGGATATTTTTATCATTAATATAATATATTCTATCTTCTGCCATTCATGTCTTTCCACATACTAAATCCTTTTATATATATTCCCTGTGTTCCCAAATCTTATCTAATTCTACTATAAGCCTAAACATTCAGCATCTCAGGTTATACATCAGGTTCTAATAAAACTCTTCTTAATACAGAAATTTATAAAATCAAACAGACACAGAGGAAAAATATAACTGAACCATATTTTTCTAACTTACAAAGAAAAAAATGGAGTTAATGGAATTAGAAATATTCTCCATGATGGGCCCGAGCAATAATATAGCAGGAAGGTGTTTGCCTTGCATGCATCAATCCCAGCATCCCTCCCCAGCACTGCCAGGAGTAATTCCTGAGTGCATAACTAGGAGTAACCTCTGAGCATTGCTGGGTGTGAACCATAAAAAAAAAAAAAATCACAAAAAAGAGAAATCATATCCAGGAAATTGCATACTTAATATGTGATTTTCTACCTTAAGTCATTGCCTCAATGAAAAACATTTTCATTTGAAAGGGTAAATAAAAGACTATCTTTGATCCATGGAATACTCAAATTTTGAGCAAATATTACCAGGCTTCCTGTTCCTTCCTTATGCCCTGGTTCTTTTATGTAGACATGGCTTTGAGTATGCTCTTCTCTGTTGCTTTTGACTTTTCCTGCTCCCAATTTTACCCCCTACAACTTCCCTTCTTTTCTCTCCCCTAGGAAACTTCTAAGAACACCTTAAAATATGTACTTTGAAGAACTTGCTGAGGGAGAAAGTTGGAAATCCAGAAGCCATTTGGATTGAGGGATAGTTTCATTTTTAGTAAGTCCTTAAAAGCATTTTAGTTTTTTGTTTGTATGTTTGTGTTTTTAATGAATTGCATTCCTTTCAAATCTAATTATTAAACTGTAAGTCAAATTCTAGAGACAAGTCTCTCAGTACTTCATTATAATTACTTAGATCATATTAAATCTTTGCAGGATAGTAGCCTTCAGATTTCTAGATATTCTATTATATAGTTGAGAGGACACTAAATCAGCTTAATTCTTTCTGCTGTATTATAATAAGGGGTTATATAAGCACATGCGTTATTTGATCTCTTCTTGAAGCAGTATTTTACTTTTACAATCTTTGCTGCCTAGAGAAGCTAAGGATAAAAACAATTTTATTTTCCAAGCCAACAAGTCCCTTTTCGTCTGTATTTTCTCTAAATTCTTCCTGCAAACTGTTCAGTTCTTTCTTTAGCTCATCTATTTCTATATCTTATCATATACATCCAGAAACAACCAGCTGACATTTTCAATACTCAACCTGAGTTCTTCTTAACCAAATTTGGAAGTTCATTAGATGTTTGTTTCTCTCTCTCTTTTAAAGCAAGCACAGGTTTTTCTTCTATGACAGAGCTTGGATCTCAACTTTTCCAGACTATGTGTTTCTTAACATTTAAAAAATCTTTTCCAACAGTCATCTTGTTAAATTTTCCCCCTACTACCTAATTCCAAATCCAAAGTCATATATTTTAACTGCTTGATATTTTCTTGGTGTTTCTTGTTTGATTTGCTCCCCGCCTGGGTAAGGAGTCTCTATAGAATAATTTTGCCACACTACAATGACACCTCAAACTTAATGGTACAAAGGACCAAAATTATGTTTCTTTCATGTGACTCTGTTGCTTGGGACTTCTTTTGTCTGTCAATTTTGTGATGTATCTCTGATCAACTGGACTCTTGCACGATGAGTTATTCTCTTGCAGTGAGTTATTCTTAAGTTGTTCTCATGGCAGTTCCGGTAGCCTAAGGAAGGTCATGTAAGCTATGCAAGCTTGTATCTTCTTGAATAGAGATTTTATAATCAGCAGATATTGTCACCCGATCACTTCTGCCTCATTCTTATTATTGCCCTATAAAATCACAAGACCAGAATATGTTTAAGGGAAATAAGGTCCCAATCACGCTCATGATGGTATATATAAAGAGTAGCAATCACTTTAGACAAGAACCGAGTGTTGAAAGTAGGTAAACAGAGTAAACAGATATATATGATAGTCTTTCACACACATGGGGCAGAGCTGCTACCAGCTCTCCCTGTGCCCAGCCACTCACGAGGCACCCGTGAGGGATGGCGGGTTCTAGTCCTGGCCCACCACCCCAGCAGAGCCTCACTGAAGCCAGACGACACCCCCCCACTCCATGAGGACCGCCATTTTCCACGTCCGGACTTCCCTCTCGTCAGAACTCCACCTAGTAGAAGAGCCTATCACAGCCTGGCTTGCTGGCCGCTTGTGGCTGTGCGGTTCATCAATAAGTGCTGGAGATCAGAGATGACTACAAGAGTATGCCACCCTCATGGCAGAGCCTGGCAAGCTACCCGTGGTCGTATTTGATATGCCAAATACCAGTAACCAATTATATACCTCATTCCCATGACCTGATGGAATGGTTTGAGGCTCTTATGTTCCTGGAGCAAGCAGATGCCCTTGGGCTCTACTAGCATGAGACAGGACATATGGAGATGTTACTGGTGCCCCCTTGAGCAAATCGATAATGAACGGGAAGATAGTGATAGTGATAGTGATTCTAAAGTAAGGCCGGTGCATCAGGGAATAGATTCTTCCTGTGTTCATGAATCCGGTGTGACAAGGACAGAAATGATGGAAACTTCATATAACAAGGAAGGAAAGACCTATTTACACAGAGGGTCACATGAGATTTTTTTAGATAAGGAATACTTGTTTACTTACCTTATACATGGATGACGCCCAGGCGAATAAAGTCTTTTAGATCAGGAAAGGGGAGACCACACTTGCTTTTTGATTAGGAATTGGGCAAAAGTCCTGAGACAAAAATAGCAGCTCTTATTTACCTTCCAAGTCAGTGGTCTCCACCTACCAGGCCACAAACTGGGTCCAGTTCCAGATATAGAAAAGTTGAAACTTCTGCTCTGTGTCTTAGATTATAAACAGAACGAAGGGTGGGGACTGTTCCACAGGTGTGAAAGGTTGAAGAATGCTCTCTTGGACCTTCATTCCTCTGATTAAGGATTAAGCAATGGTGAGTGTGATTAAGCAATGGCAACACACCTGAGGGCCCTCAGGATTCATCTGTATCTAGCCACTTCTTCCTTTTACACACAGCAATGCTATAGGAAAGAGGCTTACTCTGAGTCTGTTGAATTTTTTTATGGAGAATAACCTCACAGTGTCTCCTTAGATAATTAAATTTTCCAAGATGAACTGAATAGATTTGGTCCTTAATGTTTTATTGAGCATGTTCTTTATTTTTTGACTCAGAATTCCCTTTGAGGAAAGTATTCCCTGTTTTACAAATGAGTAAAACCAAAATTTCTTTTATTTTTAAATATTTATTACACCATCACGAGATATAGAATTATAAA